>MQRK01252740.1:0-11712 GCA_001938485.1 Girardia tigrina | reverse complement strand
TTTTTGTAAAAATTTAATTGTGTATACTTTTATAAATATTTCAATAAAATATTTTATACAAATCTCGTGTTATTCTTATTTCATTGATTACAGTTAATAATTGATAAAATACTTTTAAATCTATATTAATTGATTTGAGCGGAGATTTATCTTGTTATAAGTCTCCTTTTTGTTACTACAATCGGTAAATAACTATTTGACCCTTCGTACGTAACAAAATATGGTAATGAATAAGATTTTATTTAAATAAAATTTTAAATAAATAATGTATATAAAATTTAAATTTATTTTAAATAAAATTATAAATAACAATATAAAACAAAATATAAACCCGAAAACAAGACACAATGAATTAATAATATTTACATAATTAAAATTGCCAAACGAAAAATAAAAAAATAATAAAATTCACACAACGAAAATAAAATAATAAAGTTCGACAAGAAAATTATATTCACTTTACATAACCCCAACAAACCCCTTCATACAATAACATCCTTTATAATGAAAACTTACTTTCAATTTTGAAGATATTTCTTGAAAGCAAATAAAAAATAAGAAATATTCGTTTTGATATGATACTCATTTATGTTTTCTGATTCTAACTCATTTTGGGAAATCTGATTTTATAAAAAAAATAAAAAAGTAAAATGTGTTCCGCATACCGTAAGTCAAGAATAAGAAAATACATTTTAGTTTAATAACTTCAGAAAAATTTAAAAATCTTTTGGATATTTTGCTATTGGAATCTAGAAACGTTGTCTGTACTTGTTATTCTGTCGGAATCCGATCCGGATTCTGGAGGTTGATACATCTTCTGAGTTGGAGCCTCCTTTTATTAATCTGAAGATGTTGAAAAACATTGAAAATGGTAAAAGGAATGAGCAAGCAATTTAAGTACGAACAACCATGTCAGTTGTGTTGGATATTTGGAGAAATTGAAGATTAAATGTAGTCTGGTTCATAAAAAGTTCGTTTTCTAATCAAATAATGAAGAACATTTTAAGTTTTAATGATATATAAAAATATTGGAAAGAATCCATTATTGAGATGCTATGTACAAATCTACTATTTTCAGAGTCAAAAATAGTTTTCAAGGTTATCGATTTCACTTCTGATATGAAATTTAAGCGTGTTAAATTCATGTGACATGATATCCTGAAATAAAGTAGAGAGTTGATCATATGACAAAAAATGTATCCATACAATTTAGAAACCTATTTTTGAAGGTCTTCTACTCAATCGCCTTTCTTCAAACTTTGCACACTTACTCATTCTCGATGACAATAAATGATTATGTGAAAATTTGATCGAAAAAAACTTTTTAAGATCCCAAAATAGGAAAAAACGGAAAATTCGGAGTTCCCGAACAATATTAATTGCAAGATATCTATTTATAAATTATAAGTAGTTTATATTGTTTTTTTAATTAAAATTTTTTAAATTTTAAAAACTTTGTTGGCAAAGTAGAGTTTTGTCTGCATAAAGAATTGATGTAAAAAATTTAATTTGTTGATTTACTAGTTAATTTCAAATTTATGAAATATGGTCCAAAATATTTGTCTTAATAATTGGCAATACTTTGAAGAAAATCGACAGTATGAACCAAAACGTGTGGTGTAGCATTATCATCCATAGGGATAACATTTTTTAAATTTACAATGTTCCTATGAATTGAAAATGTTTTGCCAACAGCTTTTCTTTTCGAAATTTCAACTTGATATCCAAATGGAGGAATCCAAAACTTTCTTGTAGTTGAAATCATCAGATAATAGTTATTTAAATAAAGTATTGAAACATAGATATCTATATGCATAAAGATGGGCGCTTGGTAACTCAATAGTCATCTAAAAAATAACGAACATTTTTATGAATCAAACGATCGAATTTACAATCGAAACTACAATTTAAGATCATGAAATTTAAGAACCGTGATGGTCCACCGTAAAGGTTATTATGAAGACATACTGTCAATTAAGGAACGCTAAATAATTGGTCAAAAATTATAATCAAAGTTGAAGTAAAAGAAAAAAAATATGATCAAGTACCAATAAAACATTATTAAATTGGAATAATAATAAATTTTCATACTGATATCAAATAAAATAATAATAATAATAATTTTAGCAAAAAGTGTGATGAATGATGAATATCTTTTCTGAGACTTTACGAAACTTCATTATATATAAAAATTAGCTGAATCCAAATATTGATACTACAAGTTTCACAATGTAGTCAACATTTGCTAAAAGGTCGTAAGTACCGTAATATATAAAGTAAATATCTTCGTAGTATTTCAAGCGCCTTTAGTGTTAATAATTTCGTTTAAGAAAGAAAATGTAAGACAGAGATTCTTTCCAATTCTTATTTACTAAAAGATAAATAAATTACCAAAATAATCGTAACAGTGAAAATCAATAATAAGTAAAGGATGACCACACGTAAAACAAATCGTGCTTTTATCTCGACCATCGTATTTGATCCAGAAAGGAGTCATGGCAGAAGAACTGCTATTATTAATGATAAATCCGATACTCTTCACAAGGTCTTGTGTAACCAATTCGATCGGATCAACTTCACACGTAATATTCATGATCCGATTCGGTAAATGTATTTTTGTATATTTTGGATAAATTGTGATATTAATTGGATTATCTACATTAATAAAATTATGTTCGGTTCATAATGATAGTAGAAGTAATATTATTATTAAATTATGAATAAAAAAATAATGATCTTCATTTAATGAAACATAAACCCTTCTAATTTTCCATTATATAAAAAGGCTTAATGACACACAATGACATTAAATATGCACAAAGGTTTTTTATATTAAACTTCCCGTAAGAGTAATTCCTTCCTACTTTAATAAGACTAACATCTTAAGTATTTTGGACAGTAGCAACCTACCATTGCACTATTATATATATATAAATCATAATAAACGTGTCAATGTTTTATTATATCCTTATTTTCTTGCAAATTCTTAACTTTAAAAACAATAGAAAATACTGTAATCGACATGACAAACTTCCATTAAAACTTACAAATCCTGCACATACAGATACCAGTAGTGTGGGTAAATAAAGTAAGCTGCAAAAAAGGAAAAAAACTATTTAATTACATGATCTATGTCGAATGTTCATGATGTTCTCATTTGTAAGTAAAGGATCAACTTCTTGAGCAAATGCAACTTCATAAGAACTTATTGAGAGTTGAACTGTTTAAAATTTAATATTTTTTATTTATTTTTCGTACGAGTACATTCTAACTAAATTGATTCATGACTGTAATCATATTATTTGTAGCAAATGCAGAAAAAAATAATTGTTAAAATATTTATTCAAAATTTTATTGGTTAAAATTTAAATGATTATTAATTATTTAAAAAAATATTATTTCAATTTATTTATTTAAAATTGTAAATAAAATTAATTAACTTATTTACAATTTTACCATTATTTTAAATTAGAAATAAATTTAAACATTACATATTTTTAAATAATAAAAATTAAAATATTAATCAGCCATTTGGGTAGGAGAGACACAATTCCAAATCAACATACAACACTCAAACACAAAACATTAAACATTCAAAGTATTCCTCACAATGTGTATGATGAAAGTAAAATCACTAAAAAAATCAAACTTAAAAAAACCATATTAAAATGTTACTAATTAAAAAACTAACTGTCGCAATAATAAAAAAATAATAGCATTAAGCATTAGGGTATTTTTCTATTTAAGAAAGTTCTCTATAAGCAAAATCTTCTCTAATAAATTGTATTTTGTTTTGTACCACAACATTTTCTTCCACATAACAAAATTAAATTATCAGAAACATTTTTAAAAAATCTATTTTTTTCATATAAAAAATATGTTTTTGGTATATCGAAAAATTATTTATTTTTTTGTGTATGAAAATTAATTTTTTTTATCATGTACAAATTACTCTGTTATGTGATGTTGTTTTAATAATTCAAATAAAAATTCTTTACAACTGTTTAATTCAAATTACTTTGTTCTCATTGTAAACAAAAACAAAACGATATTTCGATAACATGATCGATCAAATTTTTCCAATTTCCGATTCGAATATAGAGAAAGAAATATTCCAGAAGAACGAAACAGTGAATTCGCCGGAGTTGGTGCTGGAGATCCACTTCATCTTGACTGATCGCGAGGAGACGTATCACAGGACGCGCTTCTCGCTCGAGTTGAACAACAAGACACTCGATAACTTTGCGGACGCTCCGCGAAAGGAATGGTCGACTCGGCGACCAGTTAAATCGATTCACATATCTATTACATATATAACCGGGACGGTTCAGATCCAATCGCTACCACAATTATGAAATCTTTATAATATATTTATTTTTCTTTTATATTTTATCATTTCAAAATCATAAAAATAAATATAATCGTTCTTATTTAATAGCAGGTGCGTACGCAGGGGGGATTAAGGAGATAAATCCTCCCGAAAAGTTAGAATTATGATCTTAATTAAGTAAGAAAAAGTTAAAGTGTTTAAAATTTTAAAATTTTTTTTAAAATAATTAATATTTTGGAAATTAAAAAAATCCCTCCCCGAAATGAACATTATTAATGAACTATGGCCAAGTGATATTAGTTGCACTAAAGAAGTCGTTTTTGGAGAAGTTTTTGGTGGTGTCATTGTATTAATCAGAAATATCTTTCCATGGACTTTATTCATTGCTTGAATATTTGCAACTTTCATTTATATCCTACAACAATATGCTGAACTTATTTGCAACTTTACCAATAACAGCAACCACAGCTGAATGATCTTTTTCTACATTACGCAGAATCAAGACTTAAATAAGAAACACAACATCAGAGCAGAGATTGAACGGCTTAACTATAATGAACATTCACCAGGAATTATGTGCTTCTTTAGAGACTAACGAAGTTTTAGACACTATGGCGAAGAAAAGATTGTATTACATAATATTATATCCTCCGAAATATTTGATAGTAAAATTTTTGATAGTAAATGTTTGATAGTAAAATTTTCTACCAAAAAGACATCATTAAAATTGAGTTAGTTGAAATTTTCTATTCACCGAATAATTTATAATTTGTAATTTAAAATTTTCACAAAAAGTAAACAATTATATGAGACCAAAGTAGAGTTTAAACTAAAAAAAACTTATTTTCAAAAAGTTGATATATTCAATAGAAATTTTTAAAATAAGAACTTTTAAACAAATAATAAACTAAATAAAAGTTATAAAATGTATTGATAATAACAAGCTACTAGAAAAATTTTTTTAAAAAATTTAATAGTTTTTTAGATGTTTATATTAATGAAAAATTAATTTTATCGTGCTTAGAATATATTTTAAATACATAATAAAAAGTTGGATTAAATAGAAATTAAAAAATAGAAACAATTCTAGGTCATTTTCTAAATGATTCTAAGCAAAAAGTTATTATACTACAAACAATTTTGGATAATATTATATTCCCTCTGTCCGAAAATAAGAGTCCCATTTCAATTTTACGGTGATTTTAGAGATTAAAATAACTGATGAAAATAAAAAGACATTATAAACAAACAAACTATTAAGTTTTTATTAAAAACTACAATTTTCTACATACATAGGAGCAGGTACATTATTTATATATATAAAAAGTTACAAATTACTACTTCTATAAATTTTCATTGCATCCTCAGAAAATTATGCAATTAATATACTTTTGTATGTGTAAGGAGGCACACAAGTCATTTTCAAAGATTTATTTATATCCACAATTATACCATATTATTTAATCAACAATTCAGGAGAATTAATAAAAATATTGTGAATCCTTTTTAAATATAAATATCAATATGTATTTAATATAATATAGATTGTTTATAATGAGTCATCCTTACAGTAAGGATTATGTATATATTTTATTATTACATTATTATTATTATATTTTTCGTAGAATTCTCCACATAGACTTTTAACACGTTACTTTGATAATTTTGGTTAACTACTCATGTTTAAAACGGATAAATTATATTTATCAATGAAAACTTTATCCCTTCACACCATTTAAATCAATAAAATACCTAATATTTAGAAATGGGACTCTTATTTTCGGACAGAGGGAGTATATTAGAATTATTTAAAGGTAATGTATGAATTGAATGAAACATATATACAGTTAAGTAACATGCGATTTATACTACTAATAATAATATTAAATTTTTATTATTTTAATGATTATATTTGAATAAGATAAATTGGTTAATACTTTAATTGATGATATTTCAGATCTTAATACTATAAGTTTATTAAATATAACGAAAGTTAAAAAAACTCGTAATTCAAATTACATTCTTACCATAATAATCGTAACATCTATAATCAATCGTTAAAAAAGGATGACCACATGAAAAACAAATCGTTTCTATATCTTTTCCTTCATACATGATCAACCAAAGTGATACAGCAGAAGAACTGCTGTTATTATCAATAAATCCTATGTCTTTCACAAGGTCTTGAGTAACTAATTCGATCGGATCAACTTCACATGTAATATTCATGATTCGATGGGGTAAATAAATCTTTGAATAATTCGGTTGAATTAGAATATTTATTGGTTTTCCTAACACGAGAAAAATAAAAAAAATATTAAAAATTGAATAAAATATTTTATAAATTCAATAATAATTATTTGATAAATGAACCAAAATTAACTGATAAAAAATTAATTAATTTAATAATTTAAAATTAAGGAATTTTAAAAAATTCGAAAAAGTGAATTATATTAAAATATAAAAAATAAGGTTTACTGAGGTTTTGCTAAATTTGTTGAGGAAGAAAATTGTTTTATATTCAAATTTAATTCAACTATGACTTTACTTAATCCAATTCTATTATCGGGCTCCAATAAACAAAATGTTAATCCAACTCAAATATATGAGAAATGAACACCGTTTCTTTAATGACTCTATTATCAATAAAACAAATTTGCACATAGCCACGATGAAATGTTTAAATCCTCAATGTTCACTAACCCACAGTTAAACTTCAGATGTTTAATCAATAAACAGCTTTTAGCACAAAGCTCAATATAGGACAATTAGTAAATTAATAAACACGGAGCACGCATTTCTTTGGTATAAGAACCACTATACTTTAGCACTAGCAGTACATGTGACAAAGAAAGTAAATTTAATCAGTTTCTCTTTTCCAGGATCCTTCATTATTACGAGGGCTTTCCGAAAGTAAGTGGAAATACTTATATGCGGGTGTGCGCGTGTGTGTGCATCTTACAGAGGGACAGATGGGGTGGTGGCGTGATGTACTTACCAGTCAATAGAAATCGAGCAAAAGTGGCATTGGTCCATGCAACATGTGAGCAGCAAAGAGGAAACTGTCATAGACAGTGATTTCATTTTTGTTTAACATATGGAAGACGCAGTACGTTCTCAGTGTGCCATCATCTTTTTCCTTTGTAAAGAGGATACTCAGTGTCTGACGTTGTGCCCCGCTTATCAAATGTGTTTCAAGGAAGAGCCCTGCAAAAGTCTGCAATCTACAATTGGGTGCATCAATTCGAAAATGGACGTGAATCCTTGGACGACGCGGACAGAAGAGGATGTCCAGCAACGATGAGCACGGTAGAAAATGTGGAAAGTGTCGGAGACCATCAAATTCACCAAAAGAAGGTTATGCTTTCCGTCTGGTGGGATTTTAAAGGAATTGTGTTTTTTGAACTCCTTCCGAGGAAAGAAACCATCAATTCAGACAGATATTGTGGTCAGTTGGAGAAATTGGCTCATTCAATTCAGTGCCCATTGGCCGCGGGTTGGCCACCCCTTCTTTAGACAAATATTTTCTACTTCACAACCTTTTTAAATGTTGATTATAAATCTGCTAATAATTTTAATACCTTTTTTACACTCTTAAAACGTATTCTGGAAGAGCAATGTTATGTTTAAATGTTAACTTAAATGTTACTTTTTTTAATTTTCTATAGAGATATTATCTCAATTGTTTTAATCGGTGATTCGTCGCCGTAAATTTTGTATTTGAAATAAATATTACTGCAACCGCCTTGCGTTTTGCTTTCTTACAAGCTATTGCGGCAAAACTGTGATGCCTCCAGAGATAACGATTCTCTCGGCCTTGTCGGTTGCAGCAAGTTTGACAGTATCCGGCGAGAGTCATTCTGGGGCTATTGTGAGCAGACAGCGACAGCGCTGGAACACGTGATCACAAATGGAATCGAAGAGATCTGCGAGGATGCCAGTCCGATCGGTTTCCTGTTTGGAGTGTTTTGGCTTTTGCGAATAAAAGTTCCTTAAAAATTTATGAATATATTCGCAATTTTCAACAATTTAATCATTTTGAAGCCGATATTTCGGGTCCAAAATTTCAACTAGTTGTCTGACAGAGCCGGTTGGGGAAAATGTATTTTGTGAATGTTAAACTATGGAATCATGGTGAAATCCTGACCTATTAGAACTGACTAGAAACTTTGTGGCCGTCGAATTCGGTGTTGATTGCGGATTTAAAAGGCCTGGTCATAAACTTATGACAATTATAAAAAATTAACATTTGACTTTTTTGTTTTCTATTTAATTTATAATAAGGGAACAATCTCAAATTTATTTCTTTTTGCAAGAAATGACTTATTAATCAATATAAGAGTACTTCGTTTTAATTGAATCGTGTTTTGTCATCGGGATTATAAGTTAGGACAAACTTCCAGTGCAATCGAACCATGGAAAGTAGGGTAAAAATTTGTTTAACAAATTTGTGGTATATATATATATATATATAGGAAGTGAGTTAATATAAGCGTTATTAAAAATAAATAAAACACAATATTTATTCATTTTGATGAGGTAATTAATTTTTGGTTCGCTGATCAAAATTTAAATAGTTTTAAAAAAAGATTAATTTGAATTTAAAAAAAACATTCTTTAAAAAACATTCATTAAAAAACATTAATTAAAAACTTTCTTTATTAAAAAATTTTATTAATATTTCTAAAAATATATTTTCTAATTTTGAATTAATTTAATGATATATGATTAAAAGTTTAAATATTTTAAAAATAAAAGATTGAATATTAAATATAAGGTATTTTCAATATTTCTAAAATAATAAAATATTAAAAATGGTTTTTAAAAAAAAACAACGCAAAATTAAAAAAAAACAGCATAAGATTTCAGTTGAAAAACAAAATTATAAAAATAGGATAAAAAGATTAAAATAGAAAAAAACATATTTAAACATTAAATATTTTTTTAAAAAAATTTAATGTATGTAAAATCATTTTGATAAATATCTTTGTTTAAAAATTTACAAAAGTTGAATGTTGTTTTGACTTAATTAAAATTATAAATATATGAAAAATTATTTGAAAATAGAGATCAGCGGATTAATTATTAATTAGGAAAATAGTTGGAAATTTTGTTTGAAAGTTGTTTTATAATAAAGATATAATTTGAGTAAAATGAATTCTGATTTTGACGTCACAAATTTTTCTCACATTAATCATTGCCTTGACAATGCTCAAAATAATTACCGCTCTGTTATACATTATTCAAAAGTCAAACTTGTTTCACGTAAAAAATTAAATTGCTAATTTATTCCTTAAAAATTCGTACATTTTTTATCTTTGATTGTGTCTGCAAATAAAATTAGTTATTGATTTATTAAATAGTAAATTGGTTCAAACCGTAAGCCCTATACTTTAAAATGAGTTTATCTTTAGATAAATATAATGATTGAGTTAATGTATATTAAAATAATAAATTTTATGATCAATTTTCAATATTAATATATAAATACTCATTTAATATTTGTTTGTAATTATATTAATAAAACTTAAAAGATATAATCACCATAATAGCTATAACATCTATAATCAATCATCAATAAAGGATGTCCACAGGAAAAGCAGATTGTTTTCGTATCTTGTCCATCGAATTTGATCCAGAAAGGGTTTACAGCAGAGGAACTGCTATTGTTGATAATGAACCCGATATCTTTCACTAGATCCTCTGTAACCAATTCGATCGGATCAACTTCACATGTAATATTTATTAATCGATTTGGTAAATATATTTGTGAATAGTTCGGTTGAATCTCGATAGTTATTAACTTATCTAAAATAAAAAAAGGATCAAAAGCATAATTTAAGATGATTAAAAATACATTTTTTAGATAATAATTATAGTTTGGTATGCTTTGTTTAATAATTAAAATCCCATTTGAAATGATATTTTGAAATTATCACATGAATACTTAATTAATTATCTATAGGACTTTAAAAAATCCCATTCTCACATCAATGAACAGAAGAGAAAGGAGACATTCAGGTAAAATTTTATATACATGTAGCTGGAGCAGTTGAATGCACCCAACAGAAGCACCTAAACTTGCTAATGACAATTAGAATTTCTTAAAACCGTTATTCGACCAACCTTATTTCACAAATAAAGTCTCAGAACAAATCGAAATTCAAATAATGAATAATTTGGTAAAAAATTTCATTCTACGTCAATAATAGAATAAAAAATTGAATTTAAAAATGTGATGGGAAATCATGGATGATGCCAGTTGTCTAACATTGTTTATTATCTCTGATCAACACCTTTAATTCAATTAAAATGAAAAAAACATTTTGTATTGAAAATAATAGAGAAAATTATTACACTTCATTCATCTTCCTATTCGAATAATATCAAATATATTGAATCAACATATCCATCAAAATACAACAAGATTGTAAGAATAATCCAATTCAATAGTCTAATTAATCTTAGAAATTTTCCAGCTTTTAATTATTTGGATTGTTGAAATAACCCTTCGATTAGAAAGTAATTAGATCTCATTAACAATTAACCAGTGTTATCGTCGAGTCACTATTTTCTTGACTCGAGTCGAATCGAGTCACCCTAAATATTTTACGAGTCGAGTCTCTAAAACATTTTACGAGTAAAGAGTCGAGTCAAGTCTCTCTTAATATTTTACATTTCACGAGAAAAGAAACTAAATTTGTCACGAGTCACGAGTCCAGTCGAGTCATCTGACATATTTTACGAGTCGAGTCTCTGAAACATTTTACAAGTAAAGATTCGAGTCAAGTAAAGCATCATATTTTACATTTCACAAGTAAAAACACTATATATACCTAACTATATAACACTAATATATACTAACACTATATATATACCCTAACCCAAACCCTAATATTTATTAATTAATTTATGAATATTGTTGGGTATTACAATTAAATCTCGTTTTTATCTCCAAATCGACCAAAAGGTTTCTTCCAACAATAATATATGAAGAATGAACACAATTCCTTTTAATAAACTTTATTTGCAAATGAAAACTTGAGCACAAAACTGAAATCAAAACTTTATCACTAAATCAAATGTTTGAAGCACACTCAATCAACACAAATCAATATCAATTTAGAGTGAGCGATACCTGAAAGTCAAACTTCAATCTTTCTCCTTTACAGGATACTAGATTGGTTAACAAAAATTAAATAAAAAAGATTACCGTAATACATGATGAAGTTTAAAAAACTTTAGTAGGGTCTGCAAGTATAATTTTTGTCCGAAATTTTGTGTGAATAATACTAAAATAATAATTGTTTATATACTAGTTTTTTCTAACCTTGAAAATTAGTTTGCTAAAACAAATCTAAAAATATTTACAAATATTATAC
>MQRK01252739.1:2318-13353 GCA_001938485.1 Girardia tigrina | reverse complement strand
AACTTTCTTGACCTTTTTAAACTTCGTTTCTTTCTCTTTATAAATAATAATATTTTCCTTTTGAATATAAATAATAATATAATATTACTTATTTTCTTAAATATAAATAATAATATTACTCTTGGTGGTAAATAATAAATCTTATTATTTACTAAAAATAACAAAATATAACAAAAATAAAAATATATTGTTAGTAAGCATATGAATAAACAAAATTACAATTATCAACAATAAACAATTTATTTACATTCTCAACATAGCCATGAAATAGCGAAAGACAGAGTTGCTAGCACCGTCGATCCGTCCACACATTTAGCCTAGGATATAGGGACACCCTCCCTATTTATGAAGAGGTGAACCCTCTCTTCAATTTTCAGGATACACCACGGAGAGGCGAGCGACATTGTACCCCACATAGGAAATTAATATTCTGGACACCATCAAAAAAATCTTAATCTGTGGAATCCTTCAATCCGAATTCCAATGAAAATTTTACCCCGAGGCAAATTAAAGAAACACAATGAATTTGAATTATTTTTAATATCATCGTAATTATTTTTTTAGAAAATAATAAAGTTAGCAAAAAGTTAATGGGCATCCCATCTCTTTCAAAAATGGTATTGAGCCTATAGGCTCTTTAGATGGTCCACCAAAGTCAAATAAGTCTATAAGCTTCCCGATAGGCCTCCTACAGGGACGTCAGCCTTTCGCTAACGCGCATGCTTTAGCAATCCAGTCAGAAACAACCAGTCATGGATAGTAGTCCCATGATTCTGCATCCTTTGGATGTGTACGTGGACTTTACACATCCACGAAACGGGCATCAGAAGGTTCATCTCACAGTCAGATCTGTAAGGCGTTAGTCCAGATGGGTTTCTAAAGGACTCGCTTCTAACTCTCCTATCGAAGCTGCATTCGGATCGACGATTGGTACTTGAGTTGTATTGTCTTCTAGTATCGCGTTCAGTGGTAGATTTCCTTCTTCTGATTGTCTGGACTGATTGGTTCTGCTTGGAAAAATTTGGATTAATTGTTCTTCTTCAATTTTGTGCGCTGTTTTGAGATGTCTGATGGGCCATCCTTTGGTCTTGTAATTATTTCGGTATATATGGCAATTGAATCCCTCCGGCTCTTCTTCTTGAGGGACTCTTGGTCTATAATCTTGTTTCTCGTGTCGATTTAATTCCGTCTGCTCCGCCAATTCCCTGAAACAAGATTTGTATGAACATTGAAACAGTTTCATCTGCGATCTGATAAGTTTTTCATGTCTTCTGATCTCCGCCCAATTACTCGCCTCTAGCATATTATTGAGTCGATCATATCTTTCATCTTGAGTTGAGCGCTTTCCTGCTGAATTAATATTAAACAATCATCAAAGGAAGCGGTTTCTCCAAAAGCCATTCCGTGTAGACTCTTAGGCATTCTTTGATTTGTTGCTTCTTTC
Source organism: Girardia tigrina (assembly GCA_001938485.1). Taxonomy (NCBI): domain Eukaryota; kingdom Metazoa; phylum Platyhelminthes; order Tricladida; family Dugesiidae; genus Girardia; species Girardia tigrina. The sequence goes on along the minus strand of MQRK01252739.1, from coordinate 11,909 downwards.
TTCCTGAGATTTTCTTACCTTCTGTCATTGAGGATTCAATGACTCTTTTCAAGATCATCGGTCCATTGCCAGTAGCTAAGTGAGCGTGGAACGGGAGCCGTCTCTGAGCTAGAATGTCCATCGGGTGAGGTAACCCAATTGTGATGGTATTCATTCTGATCTTCTGATCCTTCCTTAACCCCAACACTAGTTGAGTACCATGATTGTGTAGGCTCTGCAGTTTCTTTACCAGTGTGTCGGTGGTATTCCAATTTTCACACACAGTATACTACAGGTAGTATACAACTCTCAATCAATTTTCGCATGCTTCGGATCATTAGTTTTGGACACTTCATGATAGGCATCAAAGTTCGTAGCTTACCGCACCATTTCCTTATTCTCTGTCTGATATCTGTCTCACAAGTTCCATAAGTAGATATATTGATCCAAGGTCACTGAACTCGGTAATCTGGCAACCTGCTGTTTGTATTTTTGAGTCACCATTTAGATTCATAATCTTGGTCTTTTTTATGTTGATCTTTAGACCCAGTTGCTGGAACAATCCGTTTAGAATTCGTAGATTTGTTGTTAACTCATTATAGTCTTTGACAATGAGACAAAGGTCATCTGCATACGCTAAATGATTGATCTTCAGTTCGGTTCCGTCTTCATTTCGAAATTGTATCCCTCCTGTCATGCCATTTGCTTCTGCTAGTTTGAGTGCTCTGTCAAACACAATATTAAATAATATCGGCCCCAGAACACAACCCTGTCTTATGACTGTACATTGTGAATTCATGTTCACCAATTAAGCCCTTGAATCCCTCATGAAATTGAGTAATCATGCTCAGTGTTCTACCATTTATCCCCAGTGTCCTAAGCACATTTCTTGGTATACTATCGAAAGCTTTCTCCAAATCTATGAAAATTACATATACATCTTGGTTTCTGTAGCTTACTTCTTCCTGAATCTTCCGAATAATACATATTGCATGTTGCGTTCCCCTACCGCTTCGTTAACCAAATTGTCATTCATCAATTTCTCTTTCAACTATCGGGATAAGTCTATTTACTATAACCCGTGTCATTATCTTTCCTCCAACTTCAAGTAAGAATATCCCTCGGTAATTGTTGAGGTCATTTCTTGAACCCTTTCCTTTGTATATTATGACTACCTTCGCTTCTTTCCAACTTTCAGCAAAGTCTACTCTTCCCTCCCAAATGTGTTCAAAGCATTCCGTCAGTTTGAAAACAAGATAATGGCCTCCCAATTTGAATAATTCAGGAATTATTCCATCCGTTCCTGTAGCTGTTCCGTTCTTTAGCTGTGCAATTGCCCTTCCAACTTCCACTACTTGCGGCACTGCATCTAGGGAAGCATTCTGTTCTGATAGTTCGATAAGGTTTTCAACATCAAAGAGATCTTTCGATTGAAAAATCCGATTAAAGTGTAAGGTGATCACCTCGTCTGGAACTGATCCGTTTACTGTTAAAAAGTTAAATATTAATAATTTAAATATAGCATTAAAAATTTGGATTCAAAATGAAACGTTGTCCGAAAAGACAAGATACTGTCTGGGAATACTTTTCAGAAACAGAAAGAGATGGCTTTGATGGAAATGAATGCAACATTGATCATTGCAACTACTTTAACAAAAGTCGAAATATAACAACATTAAAACGACATTTGTCAAGCTGCTAAATCGATGTTCAAGAGGACTTGCAATCAAGAACTGTGAAATTTTCTGAACCAACAGTTTTAAAATACCTTTCCAATGTTCAAACATTTAAATCTCAATTTCGATCTCTATTCGCAGAACTTTTCCTCCACACTCAAATTAGTGAAAACATTAATGAATCCAAGGCATTCCGAAAATTATTAATACATCTCAATCCAAAATATGAAGAATCGATTCCTTCTCACCGTGACCTGAATCAGCTTCTTCAAAGTGAATTTCTAATAATATTATTAATAAAAATTTTTTTATAAAAACAACCACGTTTTTCAAGCATTACCAATGCACTAAAAACAGGAAAATAATTTTTTTTCTAGACATGTGCGAAATTTTATACCCAACCAAAAACGTGGGGCGGATTTCTGAATTACTGTTATTAGTAACTGATATTTCCTCTTTACTGATTTTTTAATAACAATCGATCATTTCTATGCCCCACGCTTTTGGTTAGGTATAAAATTTTGCACATGTCTAGAAAAAATTTTTCCTCTTTTTAGTGTATTGGTAATGTTTGAAAAACGTGGTTGTTTTTATAAAAATTTTTTTTATTAATAATATTATTTAACTAATTTTTAGTTATCATTTAGGAATTCAAATCTTTCGATTTGTTTCGAATAACAGAAATAATAATAAAATCAAAATAACAAAGTTTTATTTTAATAAAAGCAAGTTTTATTTCAAAATAATTTTTTGTACGCATTAATTAATATTATTGATTTTTTTCATAAAGTTAAAATTTTCATAAAGTTAAATTATAGCATATGCGGTTTATATAGAGCCGTAAATGTTTTAAAATATTGTATTGTCATCGGAAGCAAGCCTGTATAAAAAATTTTAGCTCAATTGGATGACTGAAAGTGGTCGAAAAATCAATCGCAAGATTTGTTCCAGACAAGATAGCAAGCTAATAAAAAATTTTTGAAAAAATTTCAATATCCAAAATAAAATTATTTGGTAATTTGAAAGAGTTTTAACTTAATTCATGAAAATAAACGAAAAGATTGCTATCTAATACAGTGTATAAATTTGTAGATAACCGTAAGTGGTTTTTTGCAAAATAAAATTAGAAAAAATTATTTCTTTTCAAAATTTTTTTTAATCAAATTGTATTGTCATCGTAAGCAAGCCTGTATATAAAAATTCAGCTGAATTGGATGACTGAAAGTGATCGAAAAATCAATAGCAAGATTTGTTCCAGAGAGACAAACAGACAAGAAAGTAAGCTAATAAAAACGTGGTAAAAACGAAGGTAAAAGTCAAATAATTGATTAAATGAGGTAAAATCTGAATTACAGTCGACATATAGTCCAAGAAAAACCATTCAAATGTCATATAGTTCCTGTGTTAGAAACCTTACTCTCGACCTTAAAAAATTCTTCAACCGTATACTTCGGAAAAAAATCTGTTTTGCTTTTACAAAATCCTCACCTCATGCAATATTGACTACTCCAATATTTCAGGAATCACAAATGATGAAGGTGCAAATATTGCCTAGGCATAGTCTTTTGATTGCAAAATCAATTGTAAAGGCCACAAAAATTTTCAATAATATTGACAATAAAGAGCACGTTGATCCAGAGGAAGAACCTACTTCAGACATAGAAAATGATATTATTTCGTTAGAGAATGCAAGTGATGATTCAAATTATGAATTGAATCATTATGAATATATCGAATCAAAAAGAATTATGCGTAGCTCATGTTTTTAATTCCTCATTGAAGCATATTTTGAACAGATCATCAGAACTCCTTCAAACAACAATAAATCGAAAAATATAAAATTGGTTCAAATAAATCAATATATTTCATAAATTGAGACTACAAACTTTTTGTTCAATGTTGAAGCAATAGAATTTTGGATACAAAACAAAGACAAATACACAAATATTTGGAGAGAATGAGACAAAGTATTTGTCCATATAAGCAATATCGGCTTCGGTTGAAAGAATGTTTTCTATTTCTGGCTATTTGTCAAGTGGTAGAAAGTCTAAAATAAGCTTTGAAAATCTTAGAATTCGAAATCATTTGTTCTTAAAATAAAAATATTTGATGATGTCTCCTATATATATATTTTTTAAAATTATTTCTTAGAATTGGCCCAGTTGTGTCCCAGTACTTATCCAGTTATGACAGTACTGACCCAGAAATAATTTTTTTTGGTAAAAAGGACTTTTTAAAAAATCTTAAGTAAAATCTTAGGTACCAAATATGCTTTTAACATAAAAATCCATTTCTGTAAATTTTCTGATTAAATATCCTAAAAATCGAAAATTCTAAATTTCGAAACTGGATATATCAAATGTGAAAGTTATGTTAAAAAGTAATCAAATAAAAAAAGTAATTATCTAATAAATATCAAATTTGTTTTAATAATCATTTCATATTTATAGTATACAATTTATTTGAAATCGATGCTGTAATTCTGTGAGTCGAGTAAAATTTTAATTATTCGAATTATTTTTTGTTATTAAACACGAACATAATCCTTAAAATGAGTGTTATTTCTAATCACTCGAATAAGTTCAATAATAAAATCGGAATAATATCAACCGACGCAACCTCATCAAATGAAAGTGATTTTCGTTTATTTGATTATTTACCGATGATTGATAATACGATTTGAAGTTGATTATATTGTCGGAGACAAGGTCTTCATAGCGAGCAATCCCGATAAAACGGGAATCGTTGCCTACAATGGCACCACTAGATTCTCCGATGGAATTTGGATCGGTTAAATGACGATTAATAATAACATGAATTTCATATTTTCCAATCAAAATAATTAAATATAGCTGTAGTGACCAACGTAGACATTTATATGCCGAATTCTCGAATTAGGCAATTTTCAAAGTATTTTTTATTTAATTATGAAATTAATATTAAAAATTCTGTATCCCATATATATATAATTTTTATTCGATTTTTTACTATTTTTTTAAATAATAGTATTAATTAATTTAACATTAAAAAATTAAAAATAAAGACAATGTTTTCCAATATTAATATAAAAATAATTCCTAAACTTAGAATAAAATAATATTTTTATATAATTTTGTATTATTTAAAAATATTTTCTTGAAAGCAAAATATTAACATTCCATCTGGAAAACGGATTGGGCTCATTTAAATTTTCTGTAAGTTAGTTTTTCACCACAAATATGTATTGAATTTTTTTTGCGACTTCCAGACATTTTCAGCTTATTTATAGGTTGATTTAAGTCCTTTTAAAAAAAATTTTCGATTAATAATATTCATTTTCATAATATTAATTAAATAAAATTTTACTACATTTTAATAATATTAATTTAATTATTAAATTCGATGTTTTCATTTGCAGTGTTTTGTCGTGATACCGGAAAATTTAAACTATAATTGCGTACAATCATATTCCTAAATTATATCTTTTTAAATGTCTTGTTTTATGAGAAATTTGTTTCTAATAAAATTAATTTAAAAATTTTAAAAATATTTATTAATTAATTCTAGAAACATTATTTTATTTTCAAAATAAAATATTTATTTTTCTAAATTTTCCAAATTTAATTAATATAAAAATGAAAATATTTTAATAAAATAATATATTTTCATTTTATTTTGAAAAATATAGTTTAAATTATGACATATTAACTGAAATTGGAATAAAAAAAATAAAAGTAAAATCTTAAAAACAGGTAATTTTTATATTAAATTTAAATAATTTAATGAATTATTTAAAAAATATTATTTGACTAAAAAAATACAAATAAGACAATTTCAAAAATATTTAAAAATTATCAAATATTAACTTAAAATACAAAAAATAATTGAAAGTTGAAATAAAAGAATTAATAGAAATAAATTAAAATAATTTATTTGAAAATTTAAAGATTGATAAACAATAAATGGCATAAATAAATAAATATTAAAAAAATAAAAAATATTTTATAAGTAAAGTAAAGTAATTATTAAGTATTTTAAAATTAGCAAATATTAATTGAAAAAAATAAAAGTAATTGTTTTAGAATTAAATTAAAATAAATTATTAAATATTTTTTAAAAATACGATAAACAAATTTCTAATAAATCTGAAACAGTAGAGACACCTAAAAAATTTAAATGGAGATAATTTACAAATACGGTTGTGCAAGACGCAGTTATAGTTAAATTGTTTCCATTTATTTATACTCTTAAATCGATGGGGAACTATAACCAAGTACACTGAAATGCTTTTACGGGAATTTTCGTAGCAATTTGTAAAAGATTATGTTATGATTCGTAAGATTAATTGACTTCTACGGATTCTTTTTGCATACCACTCGTCGCCTTCTGACTTTATACAATCACCAATATATTCAGAATTGTCCAGATCAACGAACTGAGTATTTATAAGAATAAGCAATAATTTAGAAGGTTTTTTTTCAGAAAGTGTGGTATGTATTGTGTGAGTAGATCGTCCATTGAGAAAACAAATTCTAAATTATTCAAAACCAAAAGAATAGTGAAAGCTGTCACAATATTAAATATTTTATTTAACATAGTGATAAAGTATTCATATTTAAATTTATTTAATTATGTGTTTTTATTTATTATATATAACTAAGAAATTAAAGATTTAATGCAACAAGATTACATATACTTCTATTTTAAATATATTAATATTTTGGTATTCAAATTGTTGTTTCAATTTTTAAAGTATTTTTATTAATTTTATATTGCTATAATTTTGTTAAATGACTTATAAAAAATTATTTTTTAGTGTTTTATAAGTATTTAATTGTAAAAAATTATTTTTAATTTGTTTTCCAAAATAATAAAAGTTTTAGTTTCTTTAATATATTGGTATAATTTTGAAATGAAGTGTCTTTTAAATAATATTATCCATTCAGAATTCTGAAAAATTTTGGTGTTTATTACAGTCTACTGTTTTGCTTTTAAATATTTAAAATTATTTTGTATTGTAATAATAATACTTATACGACAAAATAATTTCAATATGATTTGATAATTATTTTTTATTAATAAATATATTTATATAGAAATATAATTTTTATTATTTTTCTATTAGTTAATGATCTTTATTCAATTATCTGAACTAATGAAACTTGAAAAATCTCTAACAATATTGACTACAAATTTCATTGGTCAAAATTATAATAACGTTAATTAATTTAAAATAATAATTCGCTTTATTTATTATAAATTTTAATAAAAAAATTATCAAATTATTTTTAAATTTTACAATGATATTAAATGAAATATATGTAAATATTATGCTAATTTTAATCAAATTAATTTCAGATTATAATTATTAAATTGGGTAAGAGAGACAATCCCGGATCATGTTAAAAGTATGCTCCTAAAATTATACAACTATAAAGTACGCCCCTCAAATTACACAACTAAAAAATATGCCCCCGTGTAATAAATACAATAAAAACACAATACAAAATTATGAAATTTATTCATTATTAAAGTAATTTTTCAATAAATTTATCAATTTTTCAAAAGAATCTCCAGAAATGTTGTCTCGCCACATAAACTCATTAAGGTGTTCCTGCAAAAATTCTTTTTTGACTCCTTTCATTTTCTTCGTGTTTTGTTTTTATTCCAATAAGATTCAACATTTCGTGTGTGAATCCCGGTTCTAGGATCTACAAAATTAATCGAATGATTAACTGTACCATGATCATATCCTAGAACATTTAAATTGGAATATGCTCTCCAATCATCACTGTGAATAGTTGTACCCGGCAATATTACTTCACAGATAATGGGTTTCAAAATAGCCGCAGATCTGTTTAGAACCACTCGCATTATGCCTCTCGCCGAAGTTAAAGATGTATCTACAATACCAAATATCCATACCTGATGGTTAGCAACTCTGCCACGATGATATTTTTGTTTGTTGCAAAAAAACACTTTCATTGATTTGACAGATTACATTTTCGACGCTCAGTCTTACAGGATTAGCTTCAAAATATTCAAAAATGCATTTTCTTATAGTTTTGAAAATTTAAAAAGGGTGGGTGTTGATACAGTCAAAGACCGTTGAATTGCCACAAATGATTCCTCATTGCTCCATCTGTAGAGCAAATCTATCCATGTTTGAAGACTGATTCTGGAAATGCCCAAAAAAGAATTAGTTCTAATTGACAAAGTTGTTTTGTATTTTGGCATTTCCAGACATATTGGTCTATAACACTTTGCTTAGCTGTCCAGGTCATTACCTCACCGCAACTGCCACACTTCATTGATGATTTCAAAATCCCCTTTGTTTTAAAAAATGCTATCGTGTCTTGTAAAAAAGTACGCCCCTAAAATTACACAACTAAAAAGTACGCCCCTAAAATTACACAACTGAAAAGTACGCCCCTAAAATTACACAACTAAAAAGTACGCCCCTAAAATTACACAACTTAAAAGTACACCCCTAAAATTACACAACTAAAAAATATTCCCCTAGGGGCATATTTTTAACAAGATCCACAATCCCAAATGAACAAACAACATTCAAACACAAAACATCAAACATTCCTCACATTGTGATATAAAAAATTGTTACCCAGATGATATTTTTTTCTTTGTTCACTATGCTAAAACAATTAAATAATTTATTTAAATATTTATTGACTTAAATTTTATCAAAAGTTGTATTAGGCTTTGGATTAATCGGGTTTAGTTACGTGTGTGTTTTGTCTGTCTATTTTTATGCCTTTTTTTTAAAAAAATGATAAAATTTAAAGTACATAAGTATATTTATATAGAAATGTAACATACTTTATTACTATTTGTTGAAATTATATTTTACTTAGAACAATGAAATGAGATTTTTTTGTCATTTTTCAAAGGAACTACTGAATATACGAAACATGTACTGAAACAAAAAATTCTTAGATTTAGATAATTTTTTCATAATATTTAATTATTTAGAATGGGAAAATATGGAAGTCGTTTCTTAAAAATAGACTTGTTTATTATAGTTTTCGTTATTTTAAAGGAGTCGCATTAAATCAACCTCTCGGAAAACATAACGGTGTCGTACAAGGAATCACTTATTTCCAATGCGAAGATAAACACGGAATATTTGTTAGGAAGAACAATTTGCGCCACGCATGTCAATTGAGCGCTGTGGCGACGGAGAGGGTTGAATTGAATAGCCAGGTTTGTGTTTTGGATCAGTGTTTCATGTCGATTGCTTAATTGGGAAAGATTTTCTATAAAAATTAGTAAACAATTTTTTGTAATTATTTTCCATTTTTTTTCAATTTGTAACAATTACAGTAAAATAGGAAAATTTAAATTTTTCAAAAACAAGTTGATATTTATCATAAGGAAAGGAACAATCTTCAAATAGTTTGAAAAATCCATCCAAACCATTATTTTTTTAAGGAAATAATCATTGTGTATTCCAGTGTATAAATGCAAAATAATCATTAAGTTATCGATTTTTTGAAATCCATCTTATAAAAATCCCAATAATTTGGTATAGACTACCGTTCGAACATTGATTTTAGGCCGACGTGACCTACATCAGAATGCTTTGCACAACATCCTCTCCCAATAACTATCGATTACAAAAATATCATTTTCAATTTATATATGTGAGTTACGATAGGTTTATTATCCATTAAAAACGCATTCAGTTATAAAACTATATATTATTAAAACAAATTAAATTTATTATCATAACTCTCCCCGTCTTTTGAAACCCGTCCAACGTTTCAACCATTCAATGCGTCTCTCTTTCACATCATGTAGAAATTGTATTTCTACCTGATGTGACGAAATAAACCTGATTATCTTGTATGGGCCTTCATATTGGAAATCATTCTTGTTCCTTTTGTTAGGATCTACCCTGACCAGTACCATCTCCCCTTCCTTGAAATGTCTTTCACCT
>MQRK01252731.1:0-10140 GCA_001938485.1 Girardia tigrina | reverse complement strand
ACGATTCACGGCCGCCTTGTTGACACGGTTGTCCTTGGGGCGTTGTGGTTTTTTATAGACGTAACTATTGCCGCTAGTTACACCACCACCCCCTCTTACTGTGACATTTGGCCCTAAACCATTCACTGGGCGCGGTTTGACCTGGGACCTCCTCCCCTCTGTCGTTTTCCGATATGTTACAATTTGCTTTTATATGTCCGACTTCTCTTAATTTAAAGAATTTAACTCTACACGATTTAACTCTAGACAATTTGGTCAAAAGAACAATATTTTTTGAGTCATAATTGCGAACGATTTGTTACTTATTCAAATGGGAAACAAGAAATGGCCCTATTTATGGCCAAAGTTAATGATTGGAAAAAACTATCCACGACCAGCTCAAGATTAGTGGCTGATCTGTGAGATCCAAATCAGCAAGTACTTTAAAATCTGATTTTAAAAATAGTAATCAAAAAGATATAAAGTAAACAAGAAAATCTCATTTCGTTCTCTCATTATATATTATTTCTTTCTCATTATATAGACATATGTTATATAGACTATAAAAATTATTCCAACATTGTAGTACTTCCCAATCTCATCGCTGAAAAAATTAATTTTTATCATTTGTCTAAATTATATTACATAGATCAGGGTGTCATATTGTTTTGCTCACAGGTATGTATTGAATTTAATAAGTTGCCATGGGCCACAAATGGTTAAGCGACATACCTTTAATATCCTAACTCACACACACACAAACACTCTTTCTCTTATACTATGCTCTAAGTGAGTGAATTTTACTAAATGGATTACTATGCTCAAATTTCTTTAGGCCTTTTACATTACATAGCCAGTATATGATATAACAGCTAACTCCGATAGTTCTTGAGGGACAATCTGGTCATTATCTAGTTCAGTGATTCCCAACCTGGGTACCACGGCACTTTTGGGTGCCGCGAGCGTCTGAAAAGGGTGCCGTGAGCTCGTGAGATGTACGAAATAATAAAATATGTATTACACAAAAATAGTATAATATATAATATATAAAAAAAATGAAAAAATGAAATTGTACAAAAAATATCTATAAATATAGAAGAAATATTTAAATTACTTTTACTTTTAATTCATAGCTTAATTATAACACTCAGTAAATCCCTGATATGCACAAGTCGTAAGAATGTCCAGTGCATTGGAAAGTAGAAGCATAGTGTATATCACGACAGTGACTGTTAGTTATGCTTATGTCGACTTCCATAATAAAAGTTTTTCAAAAAACAATAATATAAATACTTATTTTCAAACAAAAAAAATTGCAAACAAATTTTCATTTACCATTTTCACTTCGCTGATATCCAAACGTTTACAATTTCAATCAAACTTTATAACTAGGGCAACCGGGTGGCAAAAAGTTGCAATTTATACAAATTTTTCGGTTGGCCTCTTTATAACTCTACTAAATTTCAATACAATTTTTTTATGTAATTACTTAAAAAATTTATAAAGTCAAATTTATGTGTATATATATGTGTGTGTATTTTGCAATAAAAATATGGTATGTGATTAATATGTTCGTTTCTAATAAAAACAATAGCCATTTTTTGGGAGGGTGTGAGTGGGTGGGTGCCGCGAAATTTTAAAATTGCATATTTGGGTGCCGTGAAATGTTAAAGTTACATATTGGGGTGCCGCCACCTGAAAAAGGTTGGGAAACACTGATCTAGTTCATACTTCTTTATTTTTCTTTAGGGACCAATGAACCACTTAAAATCAATCCTTTCTTTCGACACTCCTAGTGTCAATATCAATATGTAAATGTTTTCCGACGAACTGATCCTACAGTGTTATGAATTTTACCAAACCCAATGAAAACAGATAAAATTTGGCTTTTGGTTTTGAATTCATTTACAAACTGTGTGGAATGACAATATATTCACAATTTAATTTTGTTCAAAGAGGTTATTATGAAATGATTAAGCTTATGATTTTTTTTGTAAAAAACCAAAATGTTTGGGAAGAACTGCAATTGGGAGCTTTTTAAAACTATTACATTTATTTTACTCAAAAAGTTTATCAATGCACTTTTAACAATATTTCTTAAATGTTTCAGACGACCACCAACCAGTGGTAAAAATACACCAAATATCCCATCACGAAGTTGATGAAACATTTTGGTGATGTCTTCAATTTTATTTTATCATATATGAGACTGTTGTGAGTAGCTGGACTGCGTCCTCATATGTAATGAATATTAGTCTAGATAATTCTTATTTCTTGGCTGTTTTATCACAAATTGAACAATTTATAGATTTGATTCTAAAGTTTTCAGGTTATTTTTTGTCAATACACTTTGATTTTCTAGTTTTTGGTCTGATATTTCCCTATATTCGTATATTAGTTTAGACGATTGTTGATGAAATGATTGTTTAATAAAAATTATTATTCTTATTTTGAATTTTACTAAATATATGATTGAATGAAAATTATTTTCGTAGAAAAAAATCTGAAATAAGATTTTTGTAATTTAAGTTTACCTGTAAATCAGTGGTTCCTTATCTTTGGTCACCGGATCCAGGAGAATCGGCAGGTGCACATCATTACAGATTAAAATCTAATTTAAATATGTAAATATGTCCTATTTTTAAAATTTTGAATTTAATTGTTGTAAGGATTTTGGGGAGCTAAAATTTTTGAATTTTAAATCTCTCAAAGGGCCACAAGTAATCAGGAATGGTTATGTGCTGAAACATGGTAATTTTTTGTTTCGGGTGAAAATAGTGATTTTTCCTTGTTTTTTATAATGGCTTTTTATATTTTAAACACTTTGCTTATCAAGTGTTCTCAAATTTAAAATACAAAAGTGACCCAACTCATAACATTTTATCAACAGTAAACGCGAGTTATATTACAGAGCAGATCGACACAAGTTACTCAACATAAGTTACTTTCAAGCTTTCACTGCTTTTGCAAATCACGAAATATTTTCAAAACATCAACCATGAGACCGATAAACCAAACTGGCTGCAATTCTTTTACCCTTGTCTTCTAATATCCATGTGCTATTGCTTTCTCTGTTTTCGATTCATTTTCCACTTCTAAGAACTTTCAAACTTTCTTGCAGCCGTAAAGATTATGAAGTATGGCCGCAATAAGGTTGACTATGTGCTCCTAAAATCGAACTTTGTTATAAGCCGGGGAATATTTTGCCTTCGGTTGAAATCGATGTAGGAGTTTCTTTGTCGTTTTAGACGTCCTGAAGAATGTAGCTAGAGACTTAGTATTTGTAATCCAGATAATCAGCTGTAAAATACCTCCTTTAATGCTTTTTGTAAACGGCACACCAGAATGTCAATAGATCCCGATGCAACCAGTTCTTTATCATCTTCCATAGATACTTGTTGGTCCTGTATTAAAGCCTTTGTCATCTGTTGCATGACAGCTTGTTGATCTATGTCAGCTTTCACTTTTACAGTTGTAATGTGCACGGCAGCTATGAATCAAGTAAACAGTACAATTGCAAGCAAACCTGTAAGCTACACGCAAAATTTGTTCTACATTTCAAATATTTTGTTTTACACTTTCCTTCAGTGGATGCAAACATATATGCTTCCAAGAAGTCACCCCTACTTTCTACTTACCATTTTACATTCACTGTTCTGCGCTTGGACCATTCCATAGTAATGTGAAAAGTGCTGATAATGGATTCTTCGGTTGCGAAGGAGCAATATGCGTCTATTTGTGGTTGAGTCTTCTGCTATAACAGCAAACGTTAAATCTTATGTTGTTTCAAAATCATCAGGTTATGACCACCAAAAAATTGAAAGATAGTTTTAAAGATCGGTTCAAAAAATTGAGAAAACGTACCCTTGGAATGGGGTACGATTTTTGCTCACTGGGAGGCCGTTGTCCTCCACCCTAGTCAATATTTTTAATATCTTAAAATTTTCATTTTAAAGAAATCTTTATTTTAATAATTATCCTCCCCGACCGAACGGATAACTGTGTATGGTAGAGACTACAGTATGAGCATTGGTGTACAGAGTAGTGAGTTATAGACTCTATATCGGGTGGAAACCATAAATAAATAATACTGAGCCTAGTGACTTTCACGTATGGCTTTAGATGCACGAACATCAGCTTTTAGTGCACGGGCACGCTTCGGTTTCCCAGTCAGAAAGGATCAGTCATGATCCATAGTACCGTGATTATGTAGAACTTTGGCTGTGTAAACACATTTCGTACAATTAGTAAAGGGACACCGAAATATCCCCACATTATTTATATTACTTAACCGAAAGTCGAGAACCACTCTTGGAATCACTCCTGGGTCCGTCTTCTCGGTATCGTTGAGGGGCACTGAAACATCATACATCGCAATCTGGTTCGAAGATTTTGTACATACTTCATCAACATTATTTTGTGAAGCACTAGTACCATTGGTACTGCCTTGGGTTCGGTGATCGATCTATAAATATCGCTTTAACCATCCATCCATTTTATAGGTCTTGTGACAATTTTCTATGGGACATTGGAAAGGTTTGTAAACATTCTGACGATGCGGCGTCATGACCGTATTCACGTTTTTGATGTGTCTTCTTAGTTCCTTTGGTTGCGCAAAAGCTTTGAAACAAAAATGATACGTAAATATCACTCTTTTGATACGCGGCTGGAGCATTTTTGGGTACTCTTATCCTTGTTTTTGTCAGTTTTTCAGGCACAGTTCCTTTGATAAGGTGTTTAAATTTCTCGTCAGTGTCGAGAATTTCTCTCTCATTCACGCATTCCTGGTATTCGACCAGATCCTCTTGGCTACCAAATAACCAGAGCATATCGTGGGCGCTACGATCTTTCATCAATTGTTTTTTACGGCCGCTGTCTTTTCTATTTCCCGAGGCCATTTCAGAGTTTAATACTACTTTTACCTCACGTATACCTTTTCGTCTATTGTACTCAAAGAATACAACACGCCATTTCACCAGTACCACAAGCGCCTCGGGCAAACCATTTGACATATTCCTATCACATATTGTGTCAATTTTAGTTTTACCAAGAGCAGTGCGTGAGCAGGTATTATGAAAAGCTTGTAGCCGGGTTACTTCTTTTTCAGGTGTTTCTCAGCATTCACTCTCATAATAAACTGCCGGAAAAATGCTTGATTCGATTAGTCTTCTTTTCAGCGCTTTAGGAACTCGGTTACTTTGAATCGTAGGCTGCGATTCTCGTAACGTACTTTCCACAACACAACCGCTGACCGATATCCCGACTGCAGCTACCATATGTGGTCAATATACCGCCAAGGTACCAGAACTCGCTCAACTATTTTATGACTTTGTCACCACACATCACTTGCGATATTCCAGTCTTCGATTCATCAGTTAGGCACATGACTTTCGTCTTAGGTGCACTAATAGTCAACCCGAATTCTGAAAATCTGCTTCTAAGTATACCCAGATTTTTAGACGTACGATCAATATCAGAGTCAATGATAATCTGCATAAGCAAGTCTATTGACTTGAAATTCGTCACTATGCTCGTCGATCAGGGTAATTTCTCCCTGAATCCTTTCAGTATTGCCGTTTTAATAACTTCATCGAAGACCAAGTCTAAAAGACAAGGTAGCATCACACATACCTGTTTGACACCTCTTTCCATGTGAAACTCCCAATCCCCAACAGAGGCAATGAAGCTCTCATATAAAATTTTTCATGTAAAAATTTAATTTTAATAAATATCTTAAACCAAATTTTTCTTATAGTTTATGTCAGGGCCTTTTTTAACATAAAAATGTTAGTTTAATATTTTTTAAAAAATAATAAAAGCAATCAGGTAAAATTAATTTTTTAGATTTCTACATTGAATTGCTAGTAAAGAATTTTAAATGAGATTTCTAAAGGGTAAGATTTTAATAAACGTAATGTTGTCAATTTTGAAAATTCTTAAATTAGTCAAATAATAAAATAAGTTATCATATTTATGTTTCATAATTATGTATAAATGGTGTGTGTAAAAAAACTTGTTCTTCGAAAATATGTTCTAAAAATATGTCATTGTGTTTGTTGGTTGCCACAAAGCGGGATTAGTATGACCAAGGTGGCCCGGTGCCGATTAATTTGTGTTTCTGGCTCGTTGGGAAGGGGAGAAAAATTCCATCTCACCGAAACTACTGTCATTATTGAGTTGTTGGGCAATAGAAGCTGTTGAAGAAGGATTAAGACTAGTACTTCTATTCAAACTGCCTTTCGATCTCACAAAGTCGGAAGAAATACGATCTATTTCAATTTTCAATTCAAAATATTTGATTCTGTTTTGATTACATTTTTTTACAGTAAAAAAACCAAATCAAATAAATTACATATATAGAAATATTAAATTTAATAATATGAATAATACATATAGTGAACTATATGTTAACAATAAGGACAAAAAATTATTAAAAACAAGTTGTAGGGGCACGTCTTTTTCTGTGATTATCGATTGCACGTTCATTTTCTCTTTTGGAGGAGTTTGTTCAGTCTTTTTAACCGACATCGACTCTTTCTTTCCTTTCGATATTTTCTCATGAATTTTCTCAGCATCCGAATTAACCGTTCGCGGAATGTGTTCAACGCAACCGATAAATCCGATTAACATAGCGATTATCCGTGGGCATAATAAATTTATTGATTGTTTTGTTTTTCTCTCAACAGTTAATAATTTAGCAGCTCCACAACCCATATTAATTAACTAATTTATTTTGTTTATAGTTGTAAACGAAGTGAAACTCGTAACAGCAAATAATGTCAAAAAACTCCAAATTCAAATAAATGTATTTGGATAACAATCAATGATTCAAACAATTTGTTTTTTTGACTATATTTAAATAAAAGTTTTTAATATTTACATATAAAAATTTACATAAAAAATTTACTTATAAAAATTTCTGATACATAATTTTTCTGCATAAAAAAAATAAAACTCAACAAAAAAATTTATAAAAGTTTCAACACAACACAAGTCATTAAGGAAGAGTCAATCAAATTTCTATCATGACCCAGAAACGAGTCACAAAGTCATAAAGTTTATAAAAAAAGAAATGTATGGAACAATGAAATGGTTGATGATTAATAATTGCGAGAATATTCATACTACATATTCAAGGTTACAGGGTCGACCGAGCATAAGAGTTAAGATTAAGGACACTGAAATTGAATATTCAGTAAATACTGGAGCAGCTTTGAACGTGATAACCGAAGATATACTAAAGAAATTTGTTAACATAAGAAGGGAACAAACAAACCAAAAACTAACAGCTGCAAACGGATTATAAATGTATGACAGGGAGAAATAAAAACGTTAGTAAAAATTTGGAAGAAATCAGAGAAAGTAAGATTTATCATAGTAAGAAATTTAAAACCAGACATGATTGTGGGTATGCCGTTGCTGAAAGAATTTTGGATAGAACTACAATAGAAAGAACAAATCCACCAAGAAACTTGAATAGCCAAAATATATGAAATTGAGGCAAAATTTGTAAAAGATATTACAGATGGAAAACGATTAAGAAGCATTTTAATCGATAGTCACACAACACGATGAATCAGTAGAGGCAATAATCCGCCAGTATCGAGGTATATTTATGGAAAATGACTGGAATATAGGTTCCATGACCTTGTTACAACACAAGAAAGAGACAAAAGAAGGACCCATAAATATAAAAACAAGAAGACAACCAATACATTTAGAGTACAAACTTGAGGAAGCAATTAATTAATAAAGAAACAAACGGAATAATCGTATCATTCAACTCTTAACTGAATATGCCAATAAAATACGTTTGGAAAAAAGACTAGGAAGAAATCAAATTGTGTCTGGATTTTGGACAGTTAAGTTTGATTACACAGAGACAAACAAAGGATGATGGATAAACTTCATAAAAGAAAATACTTCAGTACGATAGATTTAGGAAATATTTACTATCAAGTTGAACTGGACAAAGAATCGCAGGAAAAGCGGCTTTTTCAATCAAAACAGGTTATTTTGTTTTAAACGTATGTCTTTCAGTACTGCGAAATCCCCGGGAATGTTCTAGGAATTATTGACTTAGATATTGAGACAAAAAAAGAAGGGTATGTTAGACTATTTGTACGATATATTAATAACAACAAGTGTTGGCAACAGAACGGGTACAGTGGACTCGTGGCTGCGGCATGTTGGCACCAGGGGATGGACTGCGGGACGGAAGGGGTACAGACGCAATAAAGGCTCACCCAAAGTACGCATTAACTCTTCACTTAAACACTCAGAATCGCCGACATGAACCGATTTTGTGATAGTCGAGTTCGAGAAATTGTCGCTCGGAGAATGATGATGTCTCGAAAGATCTGACTCGAAAGATCTGACTCGAAAGATTAAAAGAAAATGATGTGAACAAGTTTCGACCGAAATCCGAACGATAAAGACTTTTGAGTCAGTGATAAAGAGCCATTTAGTTCCAAAAGGAATAACAAACAACTTTGTTTTATAAAATTTATTAATTTTAAATTTAAAATTTTTATTGTAATACTTTTTATGCGATTAAACCAGCGTCTTTATATTCGCAATTTTCATTAATTACTATCACACATTTTTTTTAAGTTTTTTTATTTGTTTCAATTATTGGAGAAGCAACCTAGAAATCCTAAATTAATGAAGATGGTATCTCAAAAACCGCTTTCAACCGTTTATCATATTTGGTGATCTTCAGATCTTTTGTTTTATATATGAAAATCAAATCTTTGGCCAACAAACCATTGACAAATACATTTTGAACGTCTCCTTCAATTTTGAAATTTCGAAGAACTTAATATAGTTCATAATAATTTTTTTGATATCTTGTTGTCCATTAAACGTGTAGAAACAGATATTCGTGTGAGTCAATGAATATCTGTTTCTACTAACAAAAAAGGTTATAAAAATTAATAACGTTGAACCGATAAAATCGTAACAATAATCTTAAAAAAATAACCTTTTCTGAAAATTTATTAAACGATAAATCGCGATAATCAAGCAATCAAGCATAAACGGTAAATTCGTAATTCATTATTTAATTTTAGTCAATCCATTATTCGATCGATTTCCAATTAATTTCATTTTACTGGTAAAATTTAACTGGAGATTTTTTGTCATAACAATAATAATAATAATGGTGATCAAACAACAATAACAATCGCTGTTTTCTACTGCCGAATCAAATAACGATATATTTAAATTATTTCTGTCTACAGACTTTTGTTATATGAAATTTTAACTTTCTGCATTATTTATTTATCTAACGGAATTTTCAATTCGTAAACACATGACAACACAAATCCGCGGATTTAATTCGTTGTGGAATGACTTGGTATTGGTTATTTTCTCCATGAAGAATATTTTACCACTCATAGTAAAACTCGGCAGCAGATTATAAGATTAGATTATATCGTTAGACAACGATCGAAATGCATTTGTCTTTATAGAAAAATAAATACATGAGAACTAAAAAATACTAATCAGCACACACATACACAAACTAAACCAACAATCACAACTCATCCTGACACACAATAAAGGCTCTATACACACACAAAACCCCATCGACTCAGGCTCTGTACAGAAACCCAAAAGAAAGACAGTATCAAACGCGTTCCTATCACCCGGAATCGAGATATCACAACAGTCCCCAACTGTATACAAAAAAACAAAAATCACGTACTCATATACACAAACAAAAATGTACATTGATATGGGACACTGTGGTGTCTAAAGTAGTGGGTGCACTACAAAACGCATTCAAAATCATATTTACAAGCTGACTTATAAATATTAAATATTGATTTAAAAAGATATCAAGACTTATAATCTCAGCTTAAGTTCGTTTAATCTAATGTCAAAGTCCCTTGGCAAGACTTTGAAAGCAGCCGGTATGTGATAAAAAAAGAGCCAAAGGTCAACTCTGTTGTCAACCTTTAATGGTTATGTAACGCAAATTTAGAAATTTCCTACATTAGTTGATTATGTAATACCATTTTAATTAATTTTGTATTAACTCATGGGCCTCCCATCTCTTTCAATGGTATTGAGCCTAAGGCTCTTTAGAGGGTCCACCCAAACTAAAGTCCTTAAGGGCCCCCCGATAGGCCTCCTACGGGGTCAGTGTCCTTCTGC
>MQRK01252730.1:118484-131523 GCA_001938485.1 Girardia tigrina | reverse complement strand
TTGGACAAAGTGTATAGAGCTCAAGGGAGACTACGTTGAAAAATAAAATGATTTATTTATCAAAAAATCTGTGTTTTATTCCAAAAGTCACGGACTTATTGACCCGCCCTCGTATATTAACAACATCAATAAGATTTTTGAAACATTTATTAATATTACATGTATAATTTTCATTACAACAATTATTCTGACCACTTTCGCTATTCGACAGCTGGACGCTGTAGACGTGTCGTCTGATTTGCCGTCGAACTGGAACCGAGAGAGTGAGGATACCCAGATGTTCGAGCTCTGGGGAAGCGCCGCCGGATCGGTCTAGAACCGACCGCGTGTTGAGTTGCGCCATGCAAAAGGTGTGGGTTGCTGCGAGTTCGATCCGACCGATTCACCGCGCGAACGAGCGACGAGAAAAGAATGGAAAGTGCAGATTTCAGAAAAAAAGATAAATCAATTCGTCATAAACTATTTATTTCATTTCCAATTTCGCACCTGTTTTGTTTGTTCATTTACTTCTTTCAGTCATTTAAACAAGTGATTTTTTACACAATCAATAATTATTTTTTTAATGTTTTTTTTACCATTGTTTTTATTCAGCTTTATTAACGACGGCACTGCATACCATATTATACTATATATAATAAACATATGAATACACAACAACTATATAAAATAATTTCGGCCACTGCTTATAAAAGGAAATCAAAATTTCTGATTTTAAGCACAACATTCATAATCCAAATTGGTTTAGAATTGAAATTATCCAAATTATTAATTCGGTAACAAATAATTAATAAATCGATTGTTATTAGTTTCCGATTTTCTTTTAAAATAAATTTTAATTTTTACTTTCTTAATAATAATTATATTTTTTATATACAAAAATGATAAATATATATTAATTTTCTTTTTTTATTACTTTTTTGTCGAATTTTCCATAATATTTAGCACATAATATTCTTGATGCTCATTTACATGTACATTAGGAAATGTTGGTATTAAAATAATGCTTAAAATTGAAATGCAAAATAAATGCTTGAATATTTTTTTTATATTTATAATCTTAATATTTGCGAATGGTCTTCAAGATATTTTGAGGATTCTCCATTCCGATTCATAAAAAGTCTTTCTTTCAAAAAAGACATTTATTAAAGCTAGATTTACCATCAACTAATTAGGACTAAATTTCTCAGGACAATCAATGTGCATAGAAGTGTCAAAGTAAAAATTTCATGGAATTAAGACAGTTGAAATCTATTATAAAAGGAAATACTTTTAGTCCAAATGGTTCTTATCTAAATGACTTCATTAAATGTATTGCTAAGTCCAGGTTATGTCCAAAGAAACAGTAATGAGTCAAACGAGTCCTAAAAATATTTTTGAGAATGTTATTCATATTAAGACAACTATTCTATTAATATTTCGAAAAAGTCTAATTCGTTAGGGTGGTTCTTATGTAATTGTGGAGGCCGATGAATCTTGCTTTTCGTATTAAGTCAAATGTCATCAAGGTAAAGTCTTGAAGATCTAATTTGGGTGATTGGAATTATTGATACAAGTGTTAAAAAACCTTTGGAAACACGCAAGTCATTGATATTCGAAGTGAAGATGTACTTACCCAGATTTTAGTAAGGTGGTTAGAGTAGTTAGCATTTTCCACTGATCTGTTTGAAAAATGCTAACTACTCTAACCACCTTACTAAAATCTGGGTAAGTACATCTTCACTTCGAATATCAATGACTTGTGTGTTTCCAAAGGTTTTTTTTCCACTCGACCACAGAACTTTCAGTCATCCAGTTTCGCTTGTTGATAAACTAACATGTTTCGTTTCATTTTTGATTGAAATCGGTAGAAGTATTCAAACAATCAAATCATATTGGAATAAAAAAAGCTCGAATTAAAAGAATGAAAGGATGTAAAAGAGAATCATTAACCGATAATACTTACAAGAATTTATATACTAAAAGCGATTTATGAAAGATGGACTTAATGATTTGTGCCGCCGTCTCAGTGTATTAAATCTTTTTTAATAATAAGTTTGATTAATTAAAATAATTTTTTATTTTATATCTATTTTTTGTTTGATTAAAAAACTTTAAAGTTCTCCATGTCAATTCTACACTTGAAGAAAATGATATTGCTATGCAAGTTGATTAGAAGTGGTTCACAAATTCAAATGGTGCATCTCTAAATTTGGTGGCACAAATCGTTTTCATCAACTAATTGGGTTCGATATAGACCATCTCAGCATGCTTTGAAAAAATATTCAACTCACAAATATGCTATATAAGCTACAAAATGCACTCTAGAAAACCACTCTGTTATCAGTTAGTCAAAACTTATTATTAACTCCCAGAAGATTGTGTCAAAATCTAAAGTAAGTATATAAAGTTCAAAAGATTGGAATGTGAGTATCTCATGAGTTGACGAAAGAACACAATACCAAGTTTACTCTCAAATCCGCTAAAAACGGGAAATTACAAAACGTGGCGGATAGGAAAAAATGATCGATAGGAGAGTTGGCGGACAAAAGAGTAAACATTGTATCTCTCTTACGCATCTATTTGTCAATTGTGATATGAAATGGTGCTCTTACAGTAATTTTTACCAAAGCAACTTAACTTTCATCGACTGATAAGACAAACTACTAACAACTCAAGTGTTTTTACTGCCACAAGATATCGATTTTGTAAGAAAGGTTTAAGAAACTAAAAGGGTTTCATACATTTTCAAATGCTCGAAAAGAATCAGATTATTGACCAGTAATTCTATACTACCTATTTGTGACCTTTGCACGAGTTTATTCTACGAAATCAAAGTAACTGTCAATTATAAATGATTTCCGCTCACGATGACTCCTGATTAAAAAGTATAACTCTTGAAAAATGAATACTTAGATGCATTCTCCATCAATTTCCGAAGCCCGCCTCAAATAAAAAACATTTTCACATGCTTTAAAATCAAATGTACGAAATTCTATATAAAAGTTATGAAGATTTCAAGAATTGGATTCGAGTTGAAACTAGAAAACATTTATCTAAACATGATGAACAAAGTGATAGGAAGTCACTTTTAACAGTATAAAATACCTATTAGTTGATGTCATTATTTTTGTTTTTGTTTAAGTTATTGAAAAAGAAAGAATTGTGCTTTAACTTAAATGAAAATAGATCAACAATTTTTTCCTATAGACCAGGGGCGAAAAACGGCCTAAAAACATGCCTAGGGCCCATAAATTAGGTTTTTAATTTTTATAACTAATTTTCATTTTTATTTAACAGAAAAACGTGATATTCATAATTATTACTGAAACGTATCCAAATTTTGCCCAATTTTGATTGATAAAGTCGACAAGTTTATACGAGCGTTCCCGTGCCTTTACGTCCGCTAGTTTTTTTCTATCTTTTCTTGAAATCCGATAATTATATAGAACTACATATTACAATAAGTATGTTATGAGTGAAAATAGGCCAAAAATACAATGTTGCCTAAGGTTAACTTTCACCTTAGCTCACCACTGTTATAGACGAAGTTCAAGCACAACAATTTATTTCTGATATCCTTTTCATTTATAAATTTATCAACACGTGAAATTTATGTTGTCCTTCTTAATATTTAGTTTCAAAATCTTGCTCTAAAAAGCATTTTAAATGTGTAAAACATAAAACAAAACACTTCTTAAGAATAAAACTAACATAACTTCCAATAATTGTGAATAAATTGAAATAAAATTGGTAAATTATCAAATAAAAAATTTGTAAGCCAATCAAAGTTTATTAATTTCGACGGTTTAAACGTCATCGTCAGAACAAATGATTTTTCAAACGAAATGTACTTATATAGTGCAGTTAATAATTATGTAATCAATATGTAATAATCATTTAAAAACTCTCAACAAAGTTGTAGAGAATTCAGTTTTAACGTTAATTTTAGGATCCAAAGATCTTATATATAATGCTTCACATGTCACTCTCTCCCAATAATTTTTAAATTGATAATTAAATAATTTTTAAAATCTCTGTAAGAGAATCCCGGAACACAGTCACAATGAAGGTGGAAGCAACATTGCAGGACATAGAAAATATTGTAAAGGAGATATAAATTCACAACACTTTAAAATTTTGTGCACTCAATTTAAAAATTATTGGGATAGAGTGACATGTGAAGCGTTATATATAAGATCTTTGGATCCTAAAATTAACGTTCAAACTGCACTCTCTACAACTTTGTTGAGAGTTTTTAATTATGTACTGATTACGTGTTGATTGCATAATCATTAACTGCACTATATAAGTAAATTTTGTTTGAAAAATCATTTGTTCTGACGATGACGATTAAACCGTCGAAATTAATAAACTTAGATTGGCTTAAGAATTTTTTAAACTTCAAATAAGTTTGACTCATTAAATTAATAAATAAAACTGAAAGAAATTTTCACAAATTTCTTTCGATTTTCTAAATCTGAAATAACAATTAAATTTTGAATATTACTTTAATTAAATTAAATAAAATTTTTTTGTTCAACATTTTAATTAAAATTTATTCAAAATTAAACAATTTTTCAAAAATTTGAAGCGATTTCACGGAACACTGGTTCGAGAACCACTGCACTGTACCGAATTATCACACAAAACAATTTACAATCTCAAAACGTCATCCCAACTCTGACGAAACATGGTTGCTTAATAAACAACAAAAAAATATCGGAAAAAGATAAATGAACTCGTTGACCAGTAATCTTGATTTTTTAGTTTATATATAATCACCATTTCTGTAATTTTTGTCATTGAACATACAAATTTAAGATGTACTTATTCGTCGCTATGGAGATCGTTTTGATTACGTTATAGTTCAGTTGTTTCACTGATGAATTTTAATTTTGTTTCCCCAAAAATCATTTTAACATGCGTTTTTTTCTAAAAAAAATCAAATATTGAATAAATTAAATTAAAAAGTAATAAATCATAGTAAAATCATTGAAACATTTAGTAAAATAGGAATAACAAAGGATATTCAAAGTCTTTTATTAAGAAACTTACTGTGAAACTTAAGACAAAGTAATTGAAAGAGAACAAACCAAGAATGCTCAATCTAATGAAGCAATTAATTTATTTGTGGATTAAAGAGTGGAGGATAAAGTAAAGAATGATGTTAAGATTTTAAATTCTTTAATACGGGTTATAAATTGAGCTTACCATACTCTGAATGATTCAAACATCGAAAGATATTGATTCTTAAAGCAACAAATAATTTTTTAAATTTCAAATTTATATCTCAGTCACTTAAAGTTAGAAATATGTTTTGTAATAAATCCTTTTTTGTAATAAACCTTAAATTTTGTAATAAACCTTATCCTTTGAGTATGTATACGAACGTTTTTTTATAAGCATACATGTAATAGATGCAATGCCATATACATTGCCTTGCCCGTTATCTCTGCAAACGAATCTAAGAACACGCTTTTAGAGGGACTACGAGTAATATTACCTGGCATAGAAAAACTTGTAAATGTAACTTAAGTATAAATAATCTTAAAATTTTGTGCAAGAATAGGGTTTTTCAATCTATTTTCCAATACTTGCAATCATTTTTCTAATCTTTGCAATCAATTTCCCAATGATATAATTTTAATCAAAAAAATCATTAAAAATTAATAAAATCAATAAAATTTCATAAAACCGAATTGTTTTAAAACATTTTTTTAATTTTTATACATGAAAAATTATAATAGAATGAACTGCTATAACATCTATAACTTCAATAAAATTAAAGAAATCAATAAAATCAATAACATCAGAAATGACAACATAAAGTATAAATAATATATATTCAAGAAACAAAGTTTATTCGAGAATTCTTTCTCTTTTTTCCGCGTAAATGAAATATCGAAGCATTTTTCTAAAATAGATATTACAATCAAACGCAGTAATTACCCAAAATCCTCCTTCAATTAACCTTTTCAATTTTTTGTTTCCAGCATAATTGTACAAAATATGGTTTTTCCATTTCGAGAAACAATTCTCTATTGGGATTAAAAAATTGAATAGGTAGCGATATTTTCAATTGTCAAATTGAATTCTTTTATTGCTTCTTTTAGTCCAGAATAATGTAAAACATTAAATTTTCAATGCTCTTTTGTTGGCAAACATTTTTAAGTTCAACAAGTGCGGTTTTAAAATCTTCATCATTAAATGCCTTGTTCATGACTGCAAGAACAGAAATGTTTCTAGTTCTTACTAGAGAAATGTTAAATAGGTTTTCTCAAAATTTTTAATAACTTTTTGAACTGCTCAGTAATTCAGCTCCAAAGCATCCGAAATTACTTGGGTTGATGACTTAGCCTAATTTTAATAGAAATTTTCTCTCGGTCTCCCTGAGAAATTTTGCTGTTCCTTCTATTATAAGTTTTCATGCATAAAAAATTCAAAAAACATTTTAAAACAAGTATGATTTTATGAAATTTTACTGATTTTATTAATTTTTATTGATTATAATTACATCATTGTATAATTGATTACAAGTAATGGAAAATAGATCGAAAACCCCTATAATATAAAATTTTATGGGAGAAAGTGTCGTGTGAAATATTGATAATAAGATCTAATGTTTAAACGGCACTCTCACCAAATTAGTTAAGAATTTTTGATTAATTTAACGAATTATATTACATAATCATCCATTTATCAATTAAAAGCAGGCCCCTCTGTTTTTCGCGGCGCGGCGTGAAAAGTCGGATGGGATTAGGAAATTTTGAATCATTCACAAATAAAAAGAACAAAAATTAAAAAAAACTATATACTAAATAATTATTAATGATTATCAAACATATATTTCATAACAACTATAAATACAGCTACGCTTAGTCTAATTAAACTAACTGTTATAAAATATGGAGCAGCAAGCATTCAAGTTCTCTCGTGCCAGTGATATTCTCAACGGGCTCAGCACAGAGTAATACTTGGATAACGAGCGTTCTACGTCAAGGGACAACACTAGAAGAGTCGAATACTCTCTTGTTAAAGCGCGAAGCTTCGGAATTCTATCTGCCAGGGTATTCCAGAAAGACAACATATCTTGACATGCACTCTTTCGTTTAGGTAAAACGTTTTCGTCATTTTTTGGTTTCTACTGAGAACATTTAGCGGTATGCTTTGCAGATGCCACATGGTCCGTAATTGTCTGATTGCGAATGTGGTCAACTGCACTATCCTAAATTCGACACCATAGCAACCCACCTTCAACACAAAACGTCTCTTTCCCAAATTCAAATACACGCAATGCTAGATTAATATTAATAGCGACCATATTTCGTTTTATTTTAATTTATTGATTTATAAATTATTGTTATTTAAGTTTTTTAATGAAAAATATTACCTTTTTTCATTTAAAAAATCTAAACAATTTTTTATAAAAATTGTTAAAAATAGAAAATTTTTTATACAAAACAAAGTGTTTTTCTCTGTAAATTTTTTTAAAAATTAATCTAATTTAAAATAAATGTCAAAAAATCTATTTTTTAAATTATCCCTTTGTTAATTTGTTAACATTAATTATTTTTTTTGTTTTTGTTAAATGAATTAATTATAAATTTGTTTTACTGTTAAATTACTTTTTCAAAATTTTTTTGAATCACTTTAGTCTATTTTTATTAATAATTATAAATATAGAGATTTATTCAGCACATTGCTGTCCATGTAAGGTTTTCAGCGGCAAACAGCAAATTCCGCAGGCCGCAGTAAACAGAGAGCCATGACTATAAGCAATCATCTGAAGATAACAGTAAAATGGCCGAAATATTTAATCATAAAATACACTATTAAAATGACGTTCTTATTGTTTTATATAAAATTGCCATTATTTTTAAAATCTATTTAAAATAATAAATTAACTACAAACTATCTATATTTAAAAACATTGAAAATTTAACTTTATTTTACTATAAAAATCATAATTGTCAAATACAGTTTTCCCAACAGACCAACAAAACGATTTTTAATTACTTTTGATGTTTAATAGAAATATATAATTTATTAAAGTACAAATGTTTAACAAACAATAATACATTTTTTAATGAACATTTCATAGAGAACAGGAAATTGATAAAACGACAAAAACCCGAAACGAGACGTACCGTGCAATTATAAAATTAATTAAAATTAAATGAATTCCCCTAAAAACCAAATTCAACAGAAAACCGCCAATTAAAACAATTTAATATTTGAATTTTGAACATTAATCAAATTCAAATTACACGACAACAAATTGCCGACGAAATGCGTCACACGAAGAGCTCAGCAATAGTAAAATGTTTCTAATCAATAAATGACGTAATGATCAAGTAATTATCGCTAATCCGCGCGCGCATACACAAACACACAGACACACAACCAAGACACATCAATGACTCCAGTAACGATGATTGTGTTGGGTTAACATGTGTTTTCATTATTTCGATATGGGAAAAGTTGAATCTGTAACACATACACAACACACATATTAAAAAAAACAGATAATATACACATCGTTCCATTGGCCAGACTGGTAAAAATATGCTAATCTAGTTACAGTTTATATTACTGCCACGATATTTCTTATGTTCAGAATCAGCAATAATATATCACATAGTTCGACCTATTTATAGCCGACCAATCAAATCGTTTATAAATAATTCTTTCAATGAATCGTCAATTCGGATTTTATGATGTTAAATAGCCGGGATTTCAATTTCTCGGAAAATTCTTCACCTTTCCAACACAATGGTTTTATTGTTAGGATGGCTATTTTTCTTAGAAACGATTTCCATTAAACTTTCACTTTCATTTATGCAAAATCAAAAACATGTTATCGTTGATATTGACGAAAACGTACCGATCGGTACGAAAATTGTCGATTTGAAAACAAAATTATTAACAAATGACGCTAAAGACGTTCGGTTCACGTTGTCGACAAACACGTATTTTCACATCCGTGAACACACGATTCTCTACACAAAAGCCGCATTGGATCGCGATAACGATCGCGATTTATGTCACAATCCGGAATTCCCGGTCAGTTGTCAATGGTCGCGTTTGTTGTCGTCGAATATCGGCGGTTATTACTTTTTAAAAATCACAATCAATGATGTGAATGATAATCCACCGCGTTGGGAAATCACTCACGTTCATTTGAAGATATCAGAAAATACTCAGGCCGGTTATAAATTAGAGTTTCCACTAGCAAAAGACGATGATTTCGGAATCAACGGAGTTCAGTATTATTCGATCCTGCCGACCTCGTCCGTGTTTTACGTTTCCGATTCCGGAAACGGGGAACGAACTCCGCGATTGGTTCTTGCAAAAGGCTCAAAATTAGACCGAGAATTAAACTTGTGGCATAACATGACTCTCGTTGCATTTGACGGGGGCGTTAATAAACTCTCTGGCACCGTTCCTGTCTCGATAGAAGTCCTCGACGAGAACGACAATAATCCAATGTTCGAGTCCTCATTTTATCAAACACTGATCGAGGAAGACATTTTACCCGGCACGATTTTACCGTTGAATATTCGCGCATTTGATTTGGATTCCGGAAATTTTGGAAAATTAACGTACAAATTCGCATTATCTACACCGCAACATGTGCTGGAAATATTCTCGATTTCTCCGACAAATGCGAAAATTGTGACGAGAAAATCGTTGAATTTCAAAAATCGACGACAATTTTACGACTTTGAAATCGTTGCTCAAGACGGAGGCATTCCACCGAAAACGACCCAAACCAGCGTGAAAGTCGAAATAATGGATAAGAACACTCACGCACCGGAAATCAAAATCACTCCGATGCCAGATCCGACAGCGAAATTCATTGTTGTACCGGAAAATAGTGGAATTAATCGAATTGTGGCGAGTTTTACAGTTCAAGATAAAGATTCGGGAGTTAATGGCAAATTCAATTGTTCATTAACCGGATTGAATGCTAAAGATTTTCATTTGAAACATTCGAGACAGTTGGGAAAATTAGAAATTTATGTATTGGAAACAAAACGATCTTTTGATCGAGAGATGGAATCGTTTTTATCGATTTGTATTTCTTGTCAAGACCAAGGAGTTCCTCCACTCATTGGTTCTGTGGACGTGTTGGTTGAAGTGGAGGATGTCAATGATCATGCGCCTGTGTTTGAGCATTTCGAATATCGAATTAGAGTGAGTTAATTGAAAATAAATAACAAAAAACAAACATCAAATAACGGCATATTTTGTTTTTTTTTAATTTCAACAAACACTAATTTATTAGCTTTAGCGATTTTCAATATTATTAGACAAATTACTGAGAATAATATTTATTACACAACAATTACAATCTGCGTCTAAAATAATTGAATAATTTAAAAAATCTCAGGAGTTTATTATATTCAGAATCCTTTAAATAATTTGATATATACATAACATATATAGTAGTTTAATTTATAAATATTAATATATTAATTATTCTCACATTAGAAAATTGAAATTTTAACATTTTATTCGGTTAATCAATTATAAATTGTTAATTGTTTAAAATTAATTATAAAAATTTCCTTCTACATAGTTTATTTATTAATCTTAAGTACTACTATCCTTTTCGTTACGTAAATACTCCAGTTATTGAACACGTTTCATGAGTAAGACAAAATCTCCGAAAGAAAAATAAAATTCAAAACCTTTCTTCCGAAAATTATATATCACATTTTTCACATTTCGACGAATGAAACTGAATATTTGCGTCATATAATCAAGTCCATAATATGATAAGAAAAAACTTTTCCTTAGAGCATATAAAATTAGTGAACTTAGTTCACTGGCGCAAGTAGTTAAGTGTTAATTAACTGTTTTGTATAATTATTAACAAATTTTCAAGAAATTTCAAAATTATTTAATACATTAAAAATAATAAGATTTAAAAGAAATCAGTTTTTTAGATAAATATTTTTAAATTAAAGAAAAAATAATAAAATTTAAGGAGATTAAAACGAAGTTACAACAGTTGATTTGTTCATGTTCATCTACAAATAAAGAAATTATGCCAATAAATTAAATAAAATGAATAAATAATTTGAGAAAAATATTAATTAATTCTCGGAGAAAAGTATTTTACATGTTTAACCTTCATAAATTGTAAAATGGATAACTTCTCTTTGATATGCGTAAAGAAGCAATGTTTAAAATATTTTTGTTGTTTCAGTAATAACAATTAAGTAGTACAATAATAGTTGTTTACTACATCATGGTAAACAAGAAATAATACAATAATCAATAAAATAATGTAACTAAAGCTTTAAATGAACTAGATCAACAAATCGAACTCATCAATTGAAAGTATTATTTAACGATCCTGTTTCTCAAAATATTTATC
Source organism: Girardia tigrina (assembly GCA_001938485.1). NCBI lineage: Eukaryota > Metazoa > Platyhelminthes > Tricladida > Dugesiidae > Girardia > Girardia tigrina. Next base: position 120,158 of record MQRK01252730.1, on the reverse strand, counting down.
ATTAACTATCGCTAAAAATTGAATTTGAATTAATCGAGGAAAACAAGTTTGTACTAAAATCAACAATACGAACTTGTTGATTGTTGAAAACAAGTATCAATAAATTGTTAAATTATATAAATAAATAAATTTGGCTCAATTCAAAGAAGAGGGCATCTGTAAAACTGTTATTTAAACGAATGCTTAGTGAAAAGATGATGAGTTTAAATTTAGTAGAAAATAACATCAGTCATTGAACGTTTTGAGCAATGACATGGTTTTCCATTTTGTATATCAATATTTTGTACTCGATTTGGCTTTCTGTCTAAGTGATTGTAACCCTTTATTACATTGTTAATATAAGCATCAAACCTGCTTTATATACATTTGGAGAATGTGAAATACATACAATGGAATAATTTAATTATGTGTGGTGACCCTACATTTTAATTTATATATATATATATATATATATATATATATATATATATTAATTAAAATGTAGGGTCACTATATAATCCAACTTCTGACACCAGTGTAATGAAAAATGAGAGCGACTGAATCTCTATCTTCCACTAACTAAATAAATTAATAAACACAGTAATCTGGAAAATTTACTATTTAGCATAATAAACATCAGGTTATTTCAGAATTACGTAGTTTAAATGTCAATTCATTTGGTGGTATGGAAATAAATAGATTGGGTTCCTGAGTTACAAATCAGCAATACGTATGTTTCTGTACCAGTAAAAATGCGTCAACATAAGATTTGTTGAACAAATGTCGATTTCATGTTTAGACTGTTATTAAACATTCATCGGGTGAAACTTACAATTCGACAAATTCGTCAGCGAGAGTGCCTGGTGGGACGAATTTCCAGTACCGGCTAAACCAGAAAACTCAATAAATGAAAAGTGCTCTGGTTGGATGCATCACAGTTAATGTTATGGAAACCAATTTGTTGATTTTCTCAATGTGACAAAAATCCTCGGACATTGATTTGTACAGAATACTTAAACACTGGATTGGGACGATAGAACGCTATTATTTCGACCTATGATTGACACATTATGTGTTTGCATTGTGATATATGTAACAACATACATAAAAATAACATTGTCATGCTTTAAACAAAACATACTGACTTGTTACAGGAAATGAATGATTGATTAATTAAATCAAATTCTAGATAAAAGTTACACAAAAAAAATTCGAATTATCCATATGTCAGTTAAAAATAATCAAAATAAACTGTGGCTTATGATATTTGGGAGGTAGTTAATTGATTCATTGATGGTTATGGCACAGCTGCATGTTATCACCAGGTATTCCAACGATTGAAATGTTGAGATAAATTAAATGTCATTAGTCTGTGCTTTACTCGCAACAGATCGTCTTGAGAACGAGTTTACCTCGTGACTCTCGACTCGATCGATTAGTTACAAGCGAGATTGAAGTGAGACATTGAGAGAGGACAATTTGGTGATTTCTTGTTCTTGCTTCGATGAGTTCGGTAGGTGGAAATCGTTCGGAATGATAATTCGTCCAATTTGATACGAAATTCCCTCCTCCACTTGACCCAAATATTAAAATGATTGATCTTTTTTAAATTAATCAATAATTTTAATATATGCATAAATATATATATATATATATATATATATATATATATATATATATATATATATATATATA
>MQRK01252730.1:53982-101722 GCA_001938485.1 Girardia tigrina | reverse complement strand
ATATATATATATATATGTGAATTATTATATACATTTTAAAAAACTTCAACAAAATCAATGGAATTTAATATTTTATCTTGATTCCTTCAATTTACAAGCAAAGTTCGTTCAACTGCAAGCACTAACCGCTCTCAATTTCCTTTATGTCGGCATTTGTAGCAACTTTATCAGATTAAAGTTGTTAATGTTCGGTTAAGAAAATCTGTATTCAAAAAACCAAATATCTGGTGTCCCATACAACTCAATGTAAATTAATACATCCTGTTATTGTTACTACACTTCTTTGATGAACATCATGTTTTTGAGATCGTTTTAAACGAATTCTTTTTCTCTTTCTCTTTGTATATGTTTGTTTATTTAATAATTAATGTTATATATTTCTAAACTAAATATTTATTTCTATTTATTTTATTTAATGGAAGTTTAACGTATTATATTTGCCTTCAAACCTCCTTTATAACAAAAAAGTTGAATCATTTAATGCTTCAAAGTGAAATTACAACTTTTTAGAATTTTTTATAATTAATTTCCATCATTCATTATTTACGCTGTTTACGGGAAAATATTGAATTATTATTTTAAAAATATTAATTATATCGATCGATAAATAGACACTTAACTATTAAAAATTTATGCATTAAAACATAAAATAGTTGCTATTATAGCTATTGTTTATTACAAAAATTATTTTATATTTGATGAGTAACTTTATAAGGGAAATTATTAAATTAAAAAGAATCATTCATTTTCGGTTTATATGTATAGACAAACACCAAAGCATCATTATAAGGAAAGCACCAAAATAAGGTAAGAAAAAATAAAGAAAAATAATTTTAACAAAACCAATATATAATTCAAAAACGGTTATAACAACACACAGATATATTATATAATCTAGTTAATAATAATTTGATATTTTTAGAATAGATATTTGCTTGAAAGTCAACTTTGGACATGTTTCGATCACTTTCTTATCTTCAGCAACTTTATTGGTGTTGTAATTTATTTGTATTTATAATTTTTTTATTTTAATAATTTATTTATTTTTATTTTATAATATTACAGAAATGATATAAAGTTTAATTTAATTTGTTAATATATTATTTATTTTATTTAAAGATATTTAATTTTGAGGCTGTTTTACTTTTCCCATTTTGAATGTTAATCAATGGGTTATTAGCAATGATTCACTATATAACCTCTCATTATGTGAATCGAAATTATTCTGAAGATTACAAAATTCAATTTTTGATATTGATGAAGTTCTATCTTTGCAAATTTGCAGTGATCAAAAACCTTATTCAATCTACTCGAACGTGAAAAGTTATTTACTTAATGTTTTTTTTAAAAATGGATTACTATACAAGTTTCGATATATCATACACCAAAAACACATAAAATAAAAATTTTTTAAAAATTACATAATTCTAGGCACCAAGAGGATGTGCATTGCACATTGCGCAATATCCTTATTCATGTATATTTATAAGAATACAATTATATCTTCATTGCTTGCTACATGGAAATCATTAACTTTGAAAATGTTTACAATAATAGTTGAAAATAATAGACCTTAACCTTTTCCTAATCTTATTATTTGAAATTCACCCTTTAAAGTAAAAAAATACAAAAACGATTAAAATAAATTAAACAATTTAAAACTTAGCTAAAAATTTTAAACTACTCTTTGTAATATTAATCATGGTATGTCAGAAATTTGAAGATCTCGGTGAAATAGGTATAAAACAAGAAAGTTAAGCATGGTATTTCATAAATATAAAAAAATTAATGTTAAACGTATAATGATTTTTGGTAATCTTTAACCGTAAAATATTCGCAAATCTAAATATTCTCCAGAAGAACAATGATTAAAATATTTATAGATGATTACAAGAGCTTTAGTAGATTCTCAATGATAGAGAAGGTTGTATTAATGGAGTTAATTTTTAACCTTTAGACTTCCTTTATAATTTAAAAAATTTTAGAACTTTCCTATTTTAAGGTTTATCTAAGAAGTTTGGAAGCTTTCTCACTTTTGAAATTGTTTTATTCGTAAAATACAATTTATCTATTAACTTGTTAATTTTTTCTATTTAATATTGTTTTATTGAAATCAGCTGATAATGAATTTGAAAAGTATCAATTTTGCAGAAAATCACACTAATTCTATTATTTAAATAATTATTAAATATGGTACCTTTCAATCAGGAAAGGCTGATGCTTTAATGTTAGTTTATTTTGTTATATCTCCTTTTATTAAAGCACATACAAAAATATAAATATATAAAAACAACTTATATATTTCATTTTTTAATAATATTTGAAAAAATAATATTTTAATGCATTATAAATAAACAAGAAGATAACGAATTACTTACAATTTAAAACTTTTTGTTAAGAAACACTGGTTCAATAAAATTTGCTCTCATCAAAACATACTTCTGCGAACTCTATAATCAAAGATTGGACGCGTTTTAAATTAAATACTTGTTAATTTTCTTTTAGTATTGCCAAATTTGCTTGATTTTTTAGACGATAGATCGCCTAATGGAAATTGTACAAATATCTAATGGTATAGATTTAGATTATTTAATAAAGACAGGAGTGTTAAATTACAAGAAATTTGAATAAATTAAGACAGAAAAATTATTTACAGAAGAATGTAATTCCCGACAGGAATGGCATCAAAATGAACCATATTTTCCTTCACTAGACCTAGCACCGTCTGACATCAATTTATTTCGGTTCCTGTATAATTACTTTAGGGAAACATTTAATTCAAAGAGGACTTAAAATTCATTAACATTTTCGAAAATATTTGGATGTCAGTAACGATCGTAAGGAGAAAATAATGGAAATTTGAAATACATATTTTTATATTGTAATTCAAATACGTTTTATTATAAATTTTAAATTCAGTGTTAACTTTAAAAATTATATTGAACTAATATGTTTGAAAGACTTTAAAATTGATAAATAGACTTACATTTTTACATAATCTTGGTCGTTGAAAGTTGAATATGAGAAGAAAGTCTTCTTGGTTTACAAATTCGTTTTCCTCATAAGGTTTCAAGTCTTTCACATGTTTTATTTTATTTATCAGAAAATATCAAATATATAAACTTGCATTTATACATTCTAGGTTTTAAAAACTTGTAAATCATACTAAAATTTTAGAAAATGCTTTTAAAATTATAATGGAATATATAATTTTACATCAACATTTAACCAAAGACAATTTTTGTAACTTAATCTATCTACCCTGTTATGCTTAAACATTTTTTTGTAATTTTTTATATTTGTAAATTTTATTTCTAAAATAAATACTTTTATTTTTTAATATTTTTGAATGGTGTTTATTGCATGTTGTTTTAGGATTGTGTTTCTCCAACCCGGATATTTTGATATTGATATTTTCAATGTTTAAAATGTCGGATTATTTAATTAATTTAAAAATTTTAAATAACAACTTTAAAATTAGATTAATATATCATGTGAGGAATATTTTTGAATGGTCATTATTGTAGGTTGTTTGGTATATTGTTTTAGGTTTGTGTTTCTACTACTAAGGTGGAAGATTGATATTTAAAATATTTTAAAACGTCGGATTATTTAATCAGTTATTTAAATTTAAATAATCAACTTTAAAATTAAATTAATATTTCATAAATAATATTTAATAATATTTTTCTTAAAATAAATAAAACTTAATTTTAATTTAAAGTATAAATTATTTTTGTAATCGAATTGAAAATTAAATTTGTTGGAATAATAAGACGTTAAAGAATATTATTAAAAAACTTATCAATCAAGAATGACGAGCTATGCAGGTTTTACGGAGAATTGTCCTAGTAGCAATTCAAATTGTGATACAACTAAATGTGGTAAAAACTCAGTTAGTGTTCTCAATATATCATAAATAATATATTTAAAATAATTTTTTGAAAATGATTCAAATTATTTTAAAATTCAAATTGTAAATTATTTTGTAATCAAATTGTAAACTAAATTTTTTTGAATAAAAAGACTTCTTGAAAATAGAAATAAAATCTTATCACTCAGGAACGAGGATAAGTTACAAAAGTTTTGTGAAGAATTGTCCTGGTAGCAATTTAAATTAAGATAGTAATAAATGTATTGAAAACCCAATAAGTGTTCTTAATTGAAATATAAAATGACAGATTTGTAAATATACCAAGAATGATATGTTCGCACTTATATATGTTCCAACAACAACTAAAAATAGAAATATTTAAATAGTTATGGCAAAGTGTTTTGATAACACAAAAATGAACTATAATCATTATTTATTGTTGTTAATATCAATGGATCAACTGTCATTATTAGAGTAAACTAACAATGAATTATTTTCATTCATATATCAAAACAATGTTTATGCATCATTATGTAATTTCTAAATCATAAAAATACTTTCTATAAAGTTTATGAATATGGTGTTTCAATTTTGATTTTAGAATCAAAAGACTTGATCAATGCTTCACACATCGCACTCTACTGTCGAAATTAATAACAATATAATGAACTATATGATGATGAACGTTTTTTCAGAATAATAATTATAATATTGATTTTCTTTTGACTGCTTCCTATGGTGACTTCGACCTTGGTTACCGATGCTAAGGTGATCGGAACCGTTGATAAGGTGATCACGACCTTGAAAACGACATCCACACGTTTGCTGACCTACATCCGTTTTTATGGTAACTGGTAACCCCACGCAACGTTATGAGATTTCGGTAAAACATAACTACCTTTCTTCATGACTACAGACGCGTTGGTTACTGTACCGATGTCCATAGTAACCGAGCAATTTCATTGGTTACCGTGGTCTGTTGCTATGGTAATAAAGATTATTGGAAAAATTATCAATTGAGGCCGAACCCACATTTTCCCCCTACTAAAAGGGTTTTTCATATGTCAAAATGATTTATAAAATTAGATACAAATTAATTATATATTCTTTTTGATGTGAATGACTGAAAGCTCAACTATAGATTATCGTAAGAATGATCCAAATTGTGTATATAATAAAAAATATAGTCAATGAGGGAATTCTCAAAGTAACTGCAATAACTAGAATTAAATTTGGAACAAGATTTTTGAAAATAGTTTCACAAAATAATTGAAAGCATGTGCAGTTGTATCGTTCATATTAAATTATTTAATGTATTAACAGTGACGTTTCTACAACAATGGACTTTGAAAGTTAGTTAAAATTTAAATGTAAAGCAAAATATCAAATTTGCCAAAACTTATTTTATTTATTAACAATCTTAAAAAATAAAATTCTATAAACAAAAGATTACAAACTGAACTTCTGTTTTCGATTTAAGTTTTGATTTAAAATCAAATTTAAAATTCAATTTCAATATAATTAATATTAAATTTAATTAATTAATTTTATTGCAAATAAAAAATCTTAAATTTCAGTACTGATTTTTAGTCTTAATAATATTAATTAATTAAAAAAATTTTTATTTAATAAATTTTTTTCTCCTATATTTAATTAAAAAAAATGCGAATATTATTTTTTATAAATTTTTAACTTTATTTATTTCGTGAAAAGAAATTTGTTTCCGTGATTTTAATTTTATCAAACTATAATATCCACCTAAATTCAATGAAAAATAGAATGTCACATAATTTTTCCGTAATTTCAAAACAAATTTTACCTTAAATTAAATTTGAAAAATTTATTTTTAATTTCCATTTCATTTTTTTAACTTGACAAATATTTAATTAAAAATACTTTTTTTATCACTTATAGAAATTTTTATTTAATTTTTTTTAGTTCTTACTTAAATTTAAAATAAATGAAATTTCAATTTTTTAAGGAATATTTAAAGCAATAAAAAAGTATTTATTTTGAGACAATTTTAGCTTGGTCATCATGATAACGAGTTACTTATACTCCCGGGAAATATAATTATAAATTGTTATACAGTTCTAAAAAATTGTAAAATTATAAAAATTTCAACAAGGATAATATTTTAAATATAAAATAAATTATTTAGAGGAATATAAAATGAATATAAATATTTTCTCTTTTGAACTTTAAAATATCTTATTATATATGATAAAATCATATTCGTCCAGGGTCCCACATATTTTTTAAATTTGATGCCTTATATTCCTTATGAATATCTATTTTACCTTACCATCCTTTTTTGACAGAGCCAGATAATATACTTGATTTTCAATTGTAAATTAAACATAATCGTTCTTTTTATCTTCTTTATTATATGCAGACCGACAAATTTTGTTTTATCTATTCTTTACTAGACAATAAACCTTGCGGATTTCCGTATTGTAAATCGGACGACATACTTTACAACTTCTGTCCGATTTCATATTCCTAAAATACGTAGAAGAACCTGTTGCTTCTTTATCTGTACAAAGATTAGTTTAGTAAATTAGTTAAGTTGAAAAAAAGGGTTTTATATTCAGCCAAAGTAAAACGATTTTTTATCTAAATTTAAATATTTTTGATTTACCGCATCAGGACATATATATTGTACAGTTTTGATTCACAACCATCTTAACTTAAGCCTTTTTGACATTTTGACGCCATTTATTATTGTAAAAGCATTTTGATTCAATTTAATACTTCAATTATTAGGGATAATCTTGTGCCGGTATTTTTTATAGCAATATTGTACCTATTTATTTAAATAATTATATATAATTAATAATTTTTTTAAATACTTTTTTTAAAATTAAAAATATTCTGCTTATTTTATTACATTTCAAACAATAATCCGATGAATAATATTTTCGTACCTCCATAAGAAACATATATTTATAACCCTTATAAATTCAAAATGGTCAGTCACAAATGAATAATATATTTAAAAAATGAATAAAATAAATATAATTGTAAATATTTATTTATCATTTTCATTTTATAACCATTAAATACTGTTAAATACCATGATATGTTAATGTAAACTCGACAAAGATAAGTTGATCTTAAAAGTAAAATTTATTACAAATAAATTGATGACTTACGAGTTTTATAACAAATGTATCGTCACAATAAATGTAACAAAGTTTGATTAATACACGAATAAAATAACCTTGAACCTTTGATCCCACAGAGTTACAACTATCGATAAAACTAACGTTAGTAGGATTAAAAATGTAACACCTAAATTGTCCGAATGTACGGTTACACAAATTATGTTTCTATAATGACTGAAATCGAAAATAGTCTGTTCTTTTGTATTGCGGAAATTTTGATAAAAATCTCTTCGATTTATTCTTTTAAGTATTTTTGCAATCTTTACTGTAGTTTATAGTTAAGAATCACGACGATTAAATAAATTTGATATAAATGCTCAAGTAATAGAAACAAAGACATTTTTGGATAATAATTTCTTTTCTTGATTCTTTCAAAGGCTTTTCTTCCAATCTTTCTGTTCAAATAATTTTCTGATATCACTCTGTTATCTCGACTGTTGTGTTGTTTTTCAATTGCCTTGACATTTTGGCGAAAGCGCTCAATCTGCCCTTTGCGTAGAACTTCAATAATAATAATAATAATAATAATAATAATAATAATCATTGATAACAGAGTGGTTGGTGCAGTGGTGTGACTGCGGCGGATTGGTGACGGTGGCGACTCTATTGACAGAGGGGAAGAACAAAATAATATCTGACCCGGAAAAAGAAGAAATAAAATAAAGTCATTTTTTTGATTTTGAAGGTCATTAAATTCCGTGCCCTAATGATAATATAAAAGAAATGAATCACATAACTTCAATTTTTACAAATAATTTTAAAACCAAATGATAAAAAATTTTAGGAATTCATTTACAAACCAATTTTAAAATATTTGACATTTTTGTTTTATTTATAAAATAAAATATAAATAAACTTTTTCGAAAATTTTTATACAATGAAATTCATTCTACAGATAAAATCTTATTATCTAATATTTTCAAATGATAATTTTTCTAAAAATAATAATCTATAAAATTATGCTTATATATATATATATCCATAGATACTTAATTTACTGTAGTTATCCTGAGATGTTCTGTGAATTTCTTTTGATCTTTGGTTACAATCGATTGGAGAATAAGCCAGTTGTCTCTTCAAATAAATAGGAAAATAAGAACTAGCACGCCCAATAGTTAAATATTGTAACGGAAATTCAGTTTATAAACCCTAAAACCCCCTACATTCCTCGAATTCTCCATCAAACAATCAATGTCAGTATATCTTCATAGTTTATATCGGAGATTTATAATATTACATTAATTTTTCAAATTCTGAAAATGCAAACAAATAAAATTTTTTATTTAATCCTACTGTCTGGTGAAACGTTTTGTATCCTTTTTTTCAGAATCTAAAAGTTTGTCTAGAATAGAAAGTCCATTACCTCAATGATAGACATGTTTTTAATCTAAAATATTTTACTTTAAAGGCCATCAACAATCAGCAACCATATTAGTATTATTTTGACTGTTGTGTTGTTTTTCCATTGTCTTGACATTTTGGTGAAAGCGCTCACTCTGCCCTTTGCGTAGAACTTCAAGATTATCTGGAAAATGGTGAAGATGGCGACTAAGGAAGAAGACTTTTACACTTATTTTACAGAAGCTAACAGGAACCTTTTCAAAAATATCTGGTAGGTAGGTATACTAATCTAGGTATACTAATTTACTAAAAATATAAAGTAGGTTTACTAATCGCGCGTTTACTGGGGTAGACTTCGTCTGAGAATCACCCAATGGAAGGACAAAAACAAGTTTTACAAAAATTGAGTCTATGTGAAAAAACAGAAAAGAATATAAAAAATTATTTCAATAGTTAATAAAAATAAATTATCAATCAAGCAATCAAGTACAACTTTTTACAAGTTAATTTTTATCATTATTTTCTTTTAAAGAAAATTTAATTTTTTACTTTCATTTTTGAATTGTAATTAATCAATAAAGGATTATTCAAAGATTTTTTTATGTTTCCTTTGTTAACAAATGTTAATTTTTTATAAGTGGTTTTATATTTATTCGTATTTTGAGTTGTTTAGAGTTTTGTTATTGTTCATAATTTTTTTAATGAATAATTTCTAGAAAAAATGATAAACATCATGGTAAAATTTAGAGGTTTAGATACTTTTAGGTTTTGAAAATTAATTAAATTGGATGCCATTTTTTGTGCAAGTTTAATTTGTATCAATGATTTATTTATTTAAATATTTCAAATGTTTTGTTAAAGATTTCGTCAATTTCTGTTGCTCTAGTCTCAATAATTTTGAAATAAAAATGAACGTATGAGTAAAAATTTAAAAACCATTTAAAAATTTGATAACCTTATGAATACACGTCTGTTAAAGGAAGGCGACAAGGAACATATAAATAAAAACCCTTTGGTAAACTAATTGCTACGTCTTTATTTAAAGTCTGCTGCATGTGGTGTTTTTTGTCTTAAAGTCCTTTATTTTTATACAAATATGAAAAATAAAGTTTGTAACTCATTAATATTTAAAGAAAAAATTGGTACCCAAATTTTTAATTCAATAAACTTTAAAATTATAATACTACATTATTAATTTAATTAAAAAATTTTGTCCATTGAATTTAGTTTTATTTACATTATAAAATGTTTTATTGCTATTTTTAATTGACTAAATTATAATAATCATTAAAAATTAAAGAATAAAGAAAAAATCCAGTTTATTTTAATAATTTAAAATTATTTTTATTATAATTAATCATTCACATTTTTCACAGAAAATTAACAAACAATACTTATATAAGGGTGACAAATTATAGATGTATAAGAATATTGTATTGAATTAAAAACAATCTAATTGAACTTATATAAATATAAATTAAGGTTTTGATATTATTATAAATAACCGGTTGATTTTATGAAAAACATAAGTATGAAAAAAATATCTTTTTAAGACTTTTCTGTAGTTTAAACGGTATTTTACGATTGGCATTTGGAAAGGAATAATAATTAATATACTAAATATAATTGTTTTTTTTTCAGAAATAAAAAATAATTATAATATTTATTATGATTTAATTATTTATAAAGAAGATGATATTAGTGAAACGTTTCTAATCAATTCTGAAATTACAAGCCTGGGAAAAGTTTGTTTAAGCTTCTTAAAGGACAGCAGTATTCCGAATAATTTGCTATGCCTCTGAAATTTTATTTTCATTTTTTTAAACATTTTCTGTTATGTATTTGAGTTATGTATTGGTAAACATTATTTTTACTTCTTGCTGATGGATATGAAAAATACGACAAGAATTATAATATTAATTCGAAACGAGTGTTTTTACATTCATGTAAAGTACACGAAGTAGAAAGCTTTCAATTATAATTTTACTGGTGACCTTTTTGTCATTGCCCTTCTGCCAAATTATCATAATCTTACTGCTCAAATCTGCCTAGAATTTACATTTCAATTGGTAAACTTTGGACTTCATCATAGAACAAAGGTTCTCTATAGGACTTACATCGGGAGAATATTGGGGGACATTAAATGACTGTTATCTGATGTTGGTTAATGAATATACACACCCTAATAGCCTTATGACTAGGTTCATTGTCATGTTGAAATGTACATATACCATCTCGATACCAAGAGTTTCGTTGTGGTAAAAGGTGATTCATAAGCATCATCCTGTATTTTGTAATAAAATTGATAATGATAACAACGAAATCTGTGGAACCAATACCAGCAAATGAAAAACATGAGTACACCATTTGAAGTTGTAAAAATTGTCTGTGAGAGGTCCTGTGAGTCATAGTTGGTTGGTGTCGGTGGCGTCGGACAAACTGAGATCGTGGGGCTATGAGATGCACGGTGATCTCACCCGAGAAAATGACCTGAAATATCAGAGGTGTAGTTGGAGGTTTAGAGCTCTGATTGATTCAAAAATGCCGTTTTAGATCAGCATGTTTAAGCTAAGAGTTTGAATGAGATGGTGTGCGTAAAACGGTCATGAGGAAAGGAAATGCTTTAATATTTAATATTTGAATTATATTTAAATTATTCATCAGCAAAAAGTAGAAATAAAGTTTTATCAAAGGCGGTCATCTAAATTGAACGGTATGGTACATGAATTTTCATTTTACTATTCCATGTAAAGTCATGATAAATATAAATTAGGATAGAATATACTTTTAAAATGTATACACTGCAGAATACTAGCCATACCATTTTTTTAAGTATGTATGAAACATTATTTACAAGGGTAATTTTTTTAATTTCTTTTAACAGATCGAGTTTTAAATAATTTAAAAACTTATAATATAATTTACAAAAAGAAATTTTAAGCTTTAAAAGTTCTTTCTGAATAATTGGAATCTACAAAATGATTTTTAAATTTGAAAAAGAAGTAGAAAATTTGCTTGCATTTCGTTTATCATAAAACCATTATTTTGCTATTAATGACATTAATTATTGATTTAACTAACAGTTTACAAGATCTAAAATTAAATATAAAAAATTGCCAATAAAAAATCTAAATATTAAAAAGCTGTAAATATCAAAATCTTTAAAATCCAAAATACGCGCTTTTGAAAAAAAATAAATAAAATTATTTCTAAAAATAAATATTAAATCTCAAAACGAGAGTCGTTAAATACAAATTAAAGCCAATGAGATGCAAAAATATTCAAAAAAAATAAAAAATTTTCATTTTTATCATTTGTCCAAGTTTTGATGTATTTTTGACATCTAATTTTCAAATTGAAACAATTAGAGGCAAATTTATGAGAAACAATTAAATAGTTGATATAAGCTATTTTTATTTTAATTAGCAAATAATTTTGTAAAAAAATTATCATTAATGAATCATTTGTACAAAACACATAATTAAAAATTAATTATAATTAAATGATAATTATATATTTTTTGTATTTGAAAAGTGAACTAAAAATCAAATAAGCCTTTTTGCTTTTATTAAAAATTTATATATTTAGGTCTTTTCGGTATTTATTTTCAATCAAGTAATAATTCATAAAAGTATAAATATATAAGATAAATATGAGCTTTTTATTTATTCTTTTATTTCAATATAACTAATCAATTTGAAAAATTTATATTTAACTGGAAAAAATATGTTAAACATTTGAGACGTTTTTTAGGTTATTTGATATCATCAATAAAAAAATATAATATATGAAAACTAATAAACATAAAATTAAGTTGAATAAAAATAATTGATAAAAAAATTCAAAATTTATTTTGCAAAAATAAAAAATTTTAAATTTGTTGATTTTATGCTTTTAAATTTTTATGTTTATCAAATATCAAAACAAGATTGAAGACTTTCTAAGAAATGTTTAAAATTTATATTATTTGGGATTAGTGTTTTTTAGTATTTAGAAGTTTTAAAAAGCTTCCTGTGTGGAAAAGTCAATTATCAAATTTAATTATTATTTATAAATAATTACAATATTTTTCTACGCATATAACATTTAAAAATGCTTTATATTTTTTATCTCAACTACTTGAAATATATTTACATTAACAAGTATATTTGATTGACTTTGAAATTTTTTTAAAATCATTAATTTACTAAACATTTAAAAATTTTAAACATAAATCTATTTATAACATGTTTTGCTTAATAGTCCATTCATATATACATCTACTTAATATATAAGGATATACAGTGTTAACATTTTAGATTATTTTTCGAACTAATTTTCGAGGAACATTTTTTATTTTGCCAAAACCATTTATACATAAAGATAATGAAACATAAATACAAATACTTAATATATTATTTCTCTTATTTAGAAATCTTTAAAAATTTTTTACAACATTTGTTTTATTAAAATTTATCATTTTGAAATCTCATTAAAATTATTTTATTTTAATTCAATCTAGAAAACTTCAAAATTAATTTTACAACATTGTTTTTTATTATTGTTTAAAAAATCTTAAACTAAACGTTTTCATGTTTGTTATTATAAAACTTTCATTGTCAAGAAATATTTATTTTAAAAAAATCTTATACCAAAGTTTTCTTATATTTTAAAATATTTTATTTTCTTATATTTTTCTTATATTACTATTAAATTTCATTTTTATCAGTTTCTATTTTTGTAAAAATAATATTTCAATAATAAAATTATCATTTTAGACTTTAACTTAGAATATTTACAAACCTAAACTTCTTCAATGTTTTAATTTACGAAGACATATTTTTTAAATATTTTGAAAATTTTTTTGAAATATTTTAAATACTAAAATTCAAACATTTATGTGAGCTCCAAAAATCCTGACACAGTATTCAATGAATTTCCAGCTGCACGGTACTTATTGTAATCTGTTACAGTTTTGGTTCAAAAATCTAATATGCATTCTTATTGTTTAGTTTTTTTGAAACAAATCTACTTTGATAAATAGATTATGGAATTTGGCCCTCAAAATGGTTTAATTATGTGTAAAAATGTTCCGATTATCATTATTAAAAACACAAGACTAGGTTAGGGATATATACGTTGTCCGCATTTGCCTTCTAACTTGAGAAATTGAAACTTCTGTGAAAAAAACATATATTTAAACAAACTGTCTCGAATTAAATTAATTAAATTATTTTAAAGACAATTTCCATCATTTTGCATTTTTAATTTCATCATGCGAGTGAATATTTATACTAAGCATTTCTTATATACATTTAATATTTCAGATATATCTTGCAATCATTATTTCATTATAACCCTTTCAGATCTTATATAATATTCGATGTTTTCCAAATATTTCTATTCTAAAGTAAAAATATATATTATAAAATATTTAGTTAAAGATATCTAAATAGATATTTATCTGCTGCTCAACAAATTTCTACCTGTACGGTAAGTACCAAAATTACACATTTGAAGTATTTTGCGGAGCATATCTCAAAATTGAATACATAAATTCTCATCAATTGTGAGTATTTTCCTTTTAATGGTTCATTAAATATTCGGATAGGAAGTAGGCGCAAGTAAATTTGCAAACAGAAAATTTTATCATTCATTAATAATACATTAGTAAAGTGATAATATAACTAAATTTTTTAAACTCTGAAATTTATTATGATAAAGCAAAATAATTAGACAAAACAGACGTCATTCTCGTTTTCCACATTTTTTTCTTCATCTGAACATCATCTACTACCTATAAGTTAATGATAAACAACATTTTATTTTTAATTTTTCATATGATATGGAATTTGTGAATAACCCACATATTTATCTTCTATTCATCACAACAGAAGAGTTTGCAATATACTATCTTTCTTGTTTTTTTCGTTTTTGTTTTTGACGGGTATTAGGAACTTCGAGACAATTCTCATTTGTATTTTTATTACTATCACATTTAGAGTGATTGCAACTCTCAGAAGGTCTTTCATCGTTTGCCATCGTTCTAATTGGTTTTCTTATTTCTCCTTTTAATCATGATTATTCGAACAATTTTTCTAAATCTTTTTAAAATATTTAATTTTTAAAAATATTATTTAAAAATAACAATTTAAATCATTTTTAAATAAAAACATAAAATTATAAAAATGTTATTAAAAATGAATTTAATGTAAATGTTATTAAATTTATTTAAATTTAATTAATTGCTTTTCTTTTCCTAAAAAGTCAATCACTGTAAATACAAAAAATACCAATTTCCATCTGGGTGGAGAATCACCATTCTAAGTTTAGCATACTCAAATCAATATACATTCACATATTCAGACAATTTAAAATATTCCTCACAAAGGGAATATAAAATAACAATAAATTAAAACAAAAATAGTACATTTAAAACTTCTAACAATATTTTTAACAACTAATTTATCAAGATCATGGTTTAAGATGAGTTAACTCATTCAAGTATGGCTGTTTGTGGGTGGTAACGAATTAAGCAGTCCTAATATTTTAATGTTGTAATTGAGTTATTTGAACCCTATTAAATTTCCCACCAAATTTTAGCTTTTCTTCCTTCACAAGAAGATTTTATTCGGAGTTGCAACCCTTCAGACAGTTGCAACCCTACTCAAAGCGGTAACCACAAACATGCTAAATCAAAAAATGTTTTTTTTCAATTAAGATAAACAAAAAACAAAATATTGTTCAAACTGTAGCTGATTATTTATGCTCAAAAAAGTTTTGCTTGAACGTTCACAATTAAGTAATTATTTACATAAGAAATTTGTAAATTTGAGCAGTAAGAAAAAAAGGAAATAAATTATTATCATTTTTGTTTTATTGAAATTTACGATTTAATATTTTGATTATCAGGCTGCTGCCTATGTTTCCTGGAAATAAGTTTTTAACGAACTAAGACAAGATAATTAGAAAATGTAAAGAATATTTTTTTTCATTCCAATAAATTCTTTTAGATTATAAAAATATTTTGATACTTGAATACATATGGGAAATGTTTATTAATTTTCTATTTTTGAAATAGTTTTTTTTAATTAAGACTGAATAAATTTTTTTCAGCTTTAAAAATGAAAAATAAAATAATTAAAATAAATAAATCATTTATTAAATGACTTTAATTTTCTTAGACAATAAATCCATATAAATCTGATAGAGATGTTAAATATATATAAAAATGAAAAATAAATAAAAAACATAAAATATTACTAAAAAGCTCATTTAAAAAAACAATGATCTTATAATTAATTTTATTAAGAACACCAATTTGACTTTTCATATTTTTATTTAAACAGCAATTTTGATTGTCATTAAGACAATCTTTGTCAAAGCTTTCGTACGATTGCATTCTAAACTAAATTGATTAATGAATTAATTCTTATTATTTTTTTACCAAATGGGAAATAAATATTTTAATAAAATATTTACTAAAAACTTTTTGGATAGAAATTAAAATGATTATTAATTATTTAAAAAATATTAATTTAATTTATTTATTAAAAATTGTAAAAACTAATTAACTTATTTAAAATTATTAAAAAGTGAACGCCATTTTTCAAAATTTATTTTTGTAATTAATTTTGGCGGATTACCCGCCATCTTCAGACTAAATTAACACTGGCTTTTTGAAGCTTACGTTACTCTCTCCCAGTAATTTTTAAATCGACTACACAGAATTTGAAAATCATATAAAATTCGTGATACGTTCAGTAATAAATCTCCCACTTCTCTCGGTTTGTGGTTCGATCTTGTTTATAAATATACATGTAATGGATGTAACGCCACATACATTGGAGAGACATCTCGTTCATCTCTGCAAACGGATCAAAGAGCATAGTCGGTTGGATAATGGGAGCAATATTGCCGAACATAATTTAAAATGTAAAAAGAAAATCGGAGAAAATGATTTTCAAATTCTGTGTAGTAGATTTAAAAATTATTGGGAGAGAGTAAAGTGTGAGGCCTTATTAATAAGATCCATGGATCCAAAAATTAATATCCAAGCTTCACACTCAACTTCTCTGTTAAACATTTTCAAATAGAGTCTTTATTACATGATTGATTGCATAATCACCTTTCTCATATATAAGCTGCAAAGAGCCAGTGTTCATTTAGTCTGAAGATGGCACTGGATAATCCGTCGAAATTAATTACAAAAATAAATTTTGCAAAATGGCGTTCACTTTTTAATAATGAAGAATATCAATTGCCATTATTTTTTACATTCCTTATTTAAAATTGTAAAATTATTTGAAATTAAAAATACATTTAAAATTGCATATTTTTAGATAATAAGAATTAAAATAGTAATCATCCATCTGGGTAGGAGAGACACATTTCCAAATCAACATACACATTCAAACACAAAACATCAAACATTCAAAATATTTCTCACAAATTTAACGTGAAGTAAAAAATTTGTAAAGTAATAAAAAAATTTTTATTTTGCTAATCGTCAATTTATTGAGTCAGTTTATCAAATACAAAATTGTTTTCTAAAAATTAATAAAATTATAAACTTCATTAATTTTCCTTTGTAAGAAATGAGATTTTATTAAAAACTTTTAAATGTGAATGAATAATTTAGATTATTTTCTTTCACATCTAACAAGATAAAAAAAACTCAATTGATGTATCTAAAAATGTTTTATGCAAAAATCATTTGGTTTTCACTTAAATTAAAATAATATATTTATTTTTAAAATAATTATATCATTAATAATAATTTGATGGTATAATATAAAAATGGATCAATATATTATAAATATTTCATTACTCTCAAATTTCTCTTAAACTGATAGTAGTCATTAAGCCCCCCTTAGAACACAGAATGTGGCTTTATAGTTTTTAATAGTAAAGATCAAGTCTCTAACGATAACGGTAAACTACTTTCATTATTTAAAAAATGTTTAATTAGTTATAATTTGTAAGTTTGTGTTTTTTTTAATTTCAAACTTAATACTTCAATTTTTGAAAAGTTATTTTGGTTATAATTTGTAAGTTTGTGTTTTTTTTAATTTCAAACTTAATACTTCAATTTTTGAAAAGTTCCAAGATCCACTTAAAACACTGAATTATTGAAAGACTTATCCTTTGACAAATTATCCTAGATATTTTACAAAATTTAAGATACAATTACGATTCGAATCTCAAAGAGTATTTCACAAATTAGGAATACAAAAATAAATAATTAATAAAATTTTTAAATGTCTTAAAATGAGACTTCTATGACTCTGGAACACTCCAAACCTGATATATCAGTTAGTGAAATGTTATTTTAACACAATTTAAAATTAATACTAATTTTAAAATATTTTACTCTTTCTTCTTAATTTGTAAATATTAGGAATTGATGTGAGAATATCTCAAATGTGTTTGAACTAAATCCTGTTATAAACCTAAAATACTTTATCTGATATTTTATTGCATTATATTTTTACATTGCCACAAAATAATAAATTATATCACGATCTTATCAAAATCTGAAAATTAAATTAAAGAAGTTTTTGTTTCGGAAATTTCAAGATAAAGGTTTCAAAATTACCAAAACATTTTAATCTGAACTTGAAAAAAATAAAAACTTTAAAAAAGTTTTTGAAATTCCAGATAATATCACCAATAATCAAACAAAATATTTTATTCAAATATTTTCCGTTATCGAAAAATATTTTAGAGCCAATTTATGAATTTTTAGAAAATAAAAAATTAATTTATTTAATTAAAATTTAGAAATATTTTAACTTAAAATCTTATTTATTGAAACAAATATTTATTTTGAAATTATAATTTTTTAATAAATAAATTTATTAATTTTTCTTAAACTTTTAGAAAGTATTTATTACTTTAATGGGAAAAAGAACACGGAAACATGTTTTTTAATATTTTTTTCTGTGTGTAAAATATTAAATTTATTATCTTTTTCTATTTTATATATGTGTGTATATAAATGAGAAATATTTAATTCTTGCTTTTCCCTCCGATAGAATGTTACTACAGATGTGTTATTTTTCACATAATATTGACTTGAAAAAATTTGAAGTGCCCAACATGGTGTCAAAAATCGAGTTATAAAAACTGTTAACAACATATATATATACGTTTCTAAATGTTATTTGTACATACTTTACCATGTATAAAATAACTGATATTAAGAAGCACTAATAGCACTCATTCAATATTGTGATGTCAGTTACGATGGCGTTTTAATAACTGGCAAAGTTCGTTTGGAGGATTTTGTCACTCGGTCCGGTGGAAAATTGTCATTAATGAAAATTCACTATTGCAATTTAAGCGGGATCATAAATTGCAAAATTAGAAATCGTGATTGCTGCTTTTTTCGTTAAATATAAATATTTAATCATTTAATTTTTACAACAAAATTTATTGATCTTTGTGCGATAAAACTAATAATGGTTCATATATTATTTATAAAAAGATAAATAAATTTATTTGCTACGTTCACTTGAAGTATTAATAGCTTTCTGATGTACATGTATATCAATTTTCAAGTATAAAGATTTATTTATATGTATTGCAATACCCTTTATGTCAAGTATATTTATGTCCCAGTAACCTTGAACAAATGGCCATTCATTTTAAAAGTTTTTGTTAGACCTATAATATTGCATTAAAAAATTCCACTCAGAAATTGTCAAAAAATGCAATAATAATAAAAACAAATGAATTCATTTTACTTGTTTCTAATTTTTTGTTTTTTTTGTACAGTGTTACATTCCTTTCACCTTTTTTCATACTTCGATGTATATGCGTATTTTATCGGGAAGTTTATGTTTAATAGAGATTAAATATTGTGACAGAATTCGTAAAAAACCATAATCTAATTTGTTTTTGTTCTGCAGATCAAAAGGTTGGTCGGAACATATATTGTGGGAAATAAGAATTATTTTTACTTTAGGCAATCTATTTATATTTAACTGCCGTTTATGGGTGAATTTTTGTTTGAAATTTAAATTTCATATTAATATTTATATAAGAAATTGTTATTTATATTTCAAATATATCCTCACTCAAATTCAAATATGAAAGGATAAATGAAGAAAGAGAACTTGAGAACATTTGAATGACAATCTCTGAAAACATTTATTGTAGTATTTGTTTGCATTTTTAAATATGATCTATGTAAATATAGGATTCTGTTAATTTTTCAGTCTAATTTTTGTCGAACACTATTAATATTTCTCACCTTTTGTTCATGAATTTTCTTCTAACAAGATTCTTTTATTGAAATAAACATTGTACCATTTTGAATTTGTCAATTGCTAATCTTATTTGGTATAAGATTTTTTTAAATATTCATTTTGATTGACTTAATGTATTACCGATCTAATAAAAACTTAATGATACAACTTCTCAATATCATGGACAGACAAAACAATTATTGTCTATGGGTGACTGATTTGAGCGGGATGGATGCGATTATTAACACGATCGATATCAGTGACTAAAAAATAGATTCCACCAAAAATTTTAAATTGCAATGACTCCAGCACACTGAGATCGAGCTCCCATCTCATAGCGCTTCATCTACCACCGTCTGGTCTTCGGCGATCGAGTGGAACAATTATTCATCTTATTTAAATATATCTCATAAGCCAACCAACTTCATCTTTCTAATAAACCATATATCCCAAATTGTTTTGGTTTTTAGTTTCAGTTCAGTATTAAATCATCAACCTCAGAGGAAATTTATAACACCCTTTTAAAAAAAAGTTGGCATCTCATTTATGTCGTTTTTGTTTAATATATTGTTTAGACTACAGAGTTTTAAACTGCAATAATTTTTTTTGACAAAATATTATGAAAAAATGGTTTTAAATAACAAAAAAAATTTATTAAAATTTAATAATATTCAACAGAATAACCATCGACATCAATACAATGTTTAAGATGTCCTTAAAAAGACTTAATGGCATTTTGGCACATTTCACCATCTATTTTTGCCGCTTCTTGACAAATAAAATATTTAAGTTGAATTGTTTCTTCCTTCCTCAAATTAGCCCACACAAAAAAATCGAGTGGTATCAAATCAGGTGACCTTGTCGTTCATACATATGGACCACATCGTCCCGGCCAACGTTGTGGAAACGCTTCATCCAGAAACTGTCGCACAATCAGTGAATAATGGGCAAGTGCTCCATCTTACTGGAACACAGTTTTCCGTTTGCATATTCTTATTAACGATGAATTTAAGCAACTTTTTAACATATCCAGGTAAAGCTTCGCTGTTATGTTTCCTTCAATAAAAAAGGGCCCATAAACACATGGGCAAATTCACCGCTACGTTGTCAGAAATGTCTCTCATAATCAATAAAGGTGACGAAATAAGACCGAGTTTAACGGTTCCATTGAAAGAAGTTGACGTTAACAATATCCCGGCCGCCATAAATTCTGCCGCATCAAACAACGTTAATCCAAAACAAACCGAACATAATCGAATAATAATTTATTAAAAGCACCGAAAAATACATCGAACAACAGTGGGCCATTGAAGAACTCTCCAAAAGCTCCAGTTGTCAATAATAATATCGAAAATAAAGCCACAAAAGAACCGATAAGCTTTTTTTCATCGTCAACATCAAAAGATAGATCGAGTAATAAAATTAAATTGGCGCGAAATTTTTGTAAATAATTCGAAAGTCACCATTGATTGTTTTTTTTATTGAAACTAATAAAATTTTGTCGATTTCGGATCTTTCTTTTAATTCAAACTTAAGTGTTTTTCGAATGACGAAAATTTTGGAAAGACGTAGTTCGGATAGTTATATGTTTGAGGTGGGAATCGACGATATCGGTTGCAAGTCGCCATTGTCCGGAAAACCGAAACAAGTGTTCAGTCGTCACGATCAAATCGATGTGGAGTATCCTTATGATAAAAAACCGCGATGGGTTTCACGCGACGGTTCTCGTGTAATAATTACAAACTTTGGGGCTCGTATAGCAACAATGATAACAATGATAATGATAAAAAGTGGGGCTCAAATAATGCAAGCCCCCAAAGAAATGATGGTGACCTGAAATGGGGCTCACCTGATGCTAGCCCTCAGAGGAATGATAATAAATAGGCATTCGTGTTCATCTCGACAGTAGCGGATTGCTAGTCGGAGCTTCCCCCGGTGAGATTATGAATTTAAGCCCCCCGCATTCCGCAGATCATCCTCAAACACTAACACTCCGCAGCCAACACGCTGCGCCCGCTCTCGCACCACCACTTCTAATACTTTTTTAGGTTGGAATATTTTTCCATTTAAGTCGTTGAAGTTCTCTTCTTACTAAGGTCACTGACTCATGCTTCGCAAATAAAATAACAATTTTTACACGCTGATTAACATCCATTTTGAATCTTACGCTTAAAACAATAACAACAATTAATACATTTAAATAGAAAGTACTTTTAATTAAAATTTAAAGAATAAGCTTCAAGATGCCTTTATAATTAAAAAGAAATACAATATAATTCAAAGGTTATTGCAGTTTAAAACCCGGTAGTTACTTTATGATCACCTTGTACTTTGATTTATTTATATAAATCTTAGTTTGATTTTTATCCTTTAATATTTACCAATATAATATATTACCCTTCGAAGTTTATTGAAGAGAATATACCCTTCAGTTAACTTTCTAGAGCAACATCTATGAAACTTTATTTTTTTATTTTTTACTACATAAAAAATAGACTTTTCCAGTCTATTTTTTCATAAGAAACATTTCACTTTTTTAAATGCAAAACAAATATTTAATTTATAACTTAATCTTTTTATAATTTGTAGAAAATTTATAAGGCAAAATTGTATGTTTAAAAACAACATTAGTCAATTTAAAAACTTATTTTATTAAAAAAAGTAACGGAAGTTATGATTAAATTAAAAATACTATTAAAAAAAGACAAATAAATTGATTAACGCTACTGAAAATGTTATTTGTTTTTTCATCATTTAATTATTTTTTAAATTTTTTCAACATTAAATTTCTAAACATATTCAATTCTGCATAGGTACAAAACTCAAAAAAATATAATTTATGTGAATAAAGATCGAATAATAATTTCGATATAATAATATTTCTACTTCCAAAATGGGAATAATCTCTGTAAAATAGAAAAACTGCAAATATTAACAAACTTAAAAATATATAACATTTTATCTCTCCATTAAATTTTCAACAAATTTATCAAAATAAATTAAATTCTCAAAAAACAATTATGCATTCTAGCAATCAAACTCCTTAGACAGTTTAAGGAGAACTAAGAGACAATAAAAGAAGATTAGAATAATTAAAAAAATACTTTTCAATTTGATAAGTGGAGATAAAAACTTACATTTTCCAGAACAGTTTTATAAATGACAGTCTTAAACCAAAACTTAATACGTTTAGTAAAAATGACTTTTTGGCACTACATTATTATAGTAATAATTAACAGACAAATAACTCAGTCTAAATCTGTCAGATTATTCTTCGTTTATTAGCTTATCTTGAAGTTTATTTGAATCATTCGTATATGTATAATATACAATTAGTTTACAATAAATTTAAATTAATAATAATTTTTTTTATTTAACAATGATATATTCGCGTTTATATATCAAAGCAATGTTTATGTAATCATTATGTCATTTAAATCATAAAAATACTTTCAATAAAGCTGAAGAGGATGGTGTTTGCACATTGATTTTAGGATCAAAGGAATTGATCAACAATGGTCCATACATCACCCACTCCCAATGTTTTTTTCAAATATTGAAGATAAAATTTATTGACTTATTGGTCGATAAATGCTTTGTTGAAAATATAGTGTTAAAATATTATGGGAGTAATGTCTAATAATTTGGAGAGACGTCGCATAACCTCAGAAAGAGAATCCAAAAACACAGTTTTAATGAAAGCAGAAAACATCGTAAAAGGGATACAACTTCTCAACTCTTCACTTATGATAACCAAATTTCATAAACAGGAGAAAACGACACGTTGGAAATTACATTTATAATTTTTTCAATATTCATTTTTTTCTGATAAGGATGGTTTAATCATCCAACTTAATACAAAAAATATTATTTTCAATTTAATGTTATTACATATCTTTTTATTTGTAATGTTTTGTAAAAAAATAAAATGAACATAAAAGAAACAGATGGAACAATCCCTTACAAGGCCGGAGGATATGTTTGTACGTTATACGTAGACATATATTATCATACGAATTCCAGAAATCTTCAGTTGTCTTGTCTA
Source organism: Girardia tigrina (assembly GCA_001938485.1). Taxonomy (NCBI): domain Eukaryota; kingdom Metazoa; phylum Platyhelminthes; order Tricladida; family Dugesiidae; genus Girardia; species Girardia tigrina. The sequence goes on along the minus strand of MQRK01252730.1, from coordinate 78,064 downwards.
TAATTTTCAATATACACGATATCTAAAACAATTATTTGATCTAAAGGTTGTTCACAATCTAAATGCTAGTTAATTTTCAGGGCGTGGTTTTGACAAAAATGAATGATGTGTTTTATAAATTATTAAAAGATAAATTTTTGATAAATTTAATTTTCAACACTTTTTCTTTTATTACTTTTACAAAAGGATATAGTTAAAAGAAATTGAAATAACATTTCAAATAACTTTTTTATTTTATATGTACTATTTTTTATGCACTTTATTATATATATATATATATATATATATATATATATATATATTTTATTATATATTTATATATATTATATATATTTGTTATAATTACCAATTTTGAGACAGAACTGACACATCTTTCGACAAATGTAATCCTTTTAGTAAATATTATTCCTCAAATAATATTGGAAAATAAACAGACATTTCTAAATTATTTATTCCTGGTTGAATAAATTCCAAATTTCCAACATGTCACTTTTAATTATTTTATTATTTTGGATACAAAATTTTGGACAAAATATCACTTATATAGAAAATGTCAATGAAACCACTTAGAAATGGACAACTATACACAAGTATTAATTAGTTCACCAAAACATTATCTTAAAATCATAATTATTAAATAATAATTATAATTACCATGATAATTAATTAACAAAATGCAATTAAATTGATCTAATGGGAGAATAAATACGACTGTTAAAGGAAGTTAAACTAGCAAACAAGATGGCACTAACTTATAATGAAAGCGTCTATTGAAAATAACTAACAGGAACAATCAGAGAGGACAAGAATGTTATTATTTATAGAGAGACTTTAATATTTGTCGACCATGAATATTTGGTTTTCCTATCAACAATAAATATTCACTCTTCGGTCATAAATGAAGTTTTTATTTAATTATTATTACTATCTAGAAACTCGTTCAAGTATTTGAATCATCATAAGGCTACCAACCAATGTATCAATAATTATCGATTATAATAGGGATATTTAAATTAAAAATCATAGTCCAAAAATTATACCTATTAAAATTTTTTGATGCAATTTTATATATTAATAAGTATTAATTGGAATATGTTTATATTTTGGAAGGGACTGTACGTACAGTTTTCCGATAAATTATATTGAAAAACATGAGCAAAAACGACGGATTATTTACATCTGGTTCGAAGATGATCCTCATGGCATAGATGCAATTGATTATGACCAATTGAAGGAAGTTGTAAAGACCGGTCCATTCTTGCCGTTTGAAGCTAAGGCTTGAAAGGTAGGTGCAATTCAAACTGAACAAAAATAAAACAACACCATTTCAAAACAACAAAATGATCATCTACAATAATTGACGATATTTGGCTGATTGATTTGACTAAAATCAAACTCTACAACACTTTTCAAAGGGAAAATCCAACAAAAGCCTTACATGGTTACTTTATGTCAAATTAATTCTTTAATTAAAAAATATAACTTTAAGTAAAAAGGGACATGAAAATTCCATATTACAAATATAAATTTTAAACATATGTTTTTCTTAAAAGATGATACTGTTAATGTTCATGAAAATTTATTATTCTTAAAAATATATTTCTGAGAAAATGTTATCCGTTTTCATATGCGTTTTTAGATTTGTTTTTTGTATGACAGGCTTATTAGAAAGGGAAAAAAATCCTTGAGAACATTTTGAAAAATCGTGAAAGGTACTTAGTATAAATATTTTATTTTATTTTCATTTAAAAAATATAGAATATATTAAACTGGAAAATTTATAATATTTAAAAAAAATAATAAAAAATAATTTTTTATGACTGAAAAAAATATAAATAATCTATTTAATACATAATCTTAAATATTAATTGAGATTATTTTCCTTATAAATATTATCATTTTTTAGTATTGGAAAAAATAATTTTTTAAAGAAAAATATATTATATTAATAAAATATTAATTTAATATTAATTTGATTGAAGTAATTATTTTTTTCGAAACTAAAAGTATACAAAAAAAATTTTTGTAATGTAAAATGTAGATTTGATTTGGTATTATGATAAAAATAATTTATTATCCGACGTATCATCAGTAAAGCAAATTATTTTCGACTTGTTTTTATTCATCATTAATCAATATTCAGAAAATGAATTTCTATAATTTATTCGAATTTCTGGTGGCTGGATAGGTCAGTATTAATATTACAAAAAACATGAGCCTTAGATGATCTATAAATAAGTAGAGTAAATTATCTGTTTTTATTAGTTTAACTCGCCATGAGAATCCCATTTGTTTTGCTCCCTCGAACGCATTGTTAAACCTTTTGCGGATGTTCAAAGGGGGAACGATATGAAAACAACATTTTTCTCATTATTTTCTTTTAAAAGAAACAGAAAAAAACCTAATTTTAGTCAATAACTCCAGAAAGATAATGGACTTCAAAATATGAACAGAGTAAATACTTTATAAATTTGGAAAAATATTAAAATTGTCAAAAAATTCTGTTTTTCATTTAATTTTTTATTGTTGTTTTTTATAAATTATGGAGTTTTCTGAAAAAAATTTAAATTGTCTATTCAGTTGGAGTTAAAATCATGTTTAAAAACATTCCTTACCAAAGTTGTTAAAAAAAGATAATTTCTTATTATGAAGTTTAAGTTTGAAAAGTTAACCCTACAATGCGTCGCGATTCCCATTTGAACCAACCACATTTTATCTCAATATTTTTTACCAATTCCCATTTTTTTGAGTATTTACGTATTGTATATCTATAAATAATATCTATGGAACGATTGCGTATAAAATAAAAATTTTATTTTTCATTTTAAAACTTGTTTAAGTGCCTTTTATGCCCCAGCAACATATATTTATAGCAAAATAAAATTCCGTATTGAAGGGACTAATACTTTGAAAGGGTAGAAAAATCATTGGTTACGAAATAATCATCTAATTTAATGCTAAATTAAAGACCGAAATCAAAAGCATGAACCTTTACTATAATATTGATTGTAAAATACTTGTTGTGGTAGAAATAAATATACAAATAAGTCTCACTAAATATCAGCAAAGTCATTCAGAACTTGTACAACGAGCCTTATTTTATATGATAAACAAAATAAATTAATAGGATATGAAGAAAAAGGAAATTCGGAAAGCATTGCAGGTTTAAGCATTGCAACTTAAACTTGATCAAAATTTTTTATCTATTTCAAACACTCATATGAAAATATATTTAAGATCGAGTTTATCTTTTAAACTCTTAATGTATTTCATTTTATCAGAGTTATATGTTTTTACTTTATGTTTTCTAATTTTCTTTAAATTTTCGGAAAGCATAACATTTGAATCATTATTTGGAATAATTGGAATAAGGATTCATGGGATCTTGGAATTTTGGATTTCTTTTTCAGTTCCAAGAAATACTATTTGTGAATTAAAAATATGGAATTTTGAAAAATTTTGAAGAATATTCTCTTACACTTTAAACAAATTTATATTTATAAGTATTTTTTATCAATATGTTTTTCATGAAAATAACAACAGATAAATAAACCGAAAAAGCAATATTCTTCCTGGTACCTTCAGAATTAGCTCAAGACAAAATAGAATTATATTCAAATACTTTTAAATCATTTTAATTTCTTGGAATAATCAGACATTGAGCCGTAAATATTGATTCAGAAAGTTATGAAAAAATTGTTTCCATCGAAGCCTGAATAAGTAGCTGTAAAGTAATGAGTCATTCTTGATAAGTTTATATTCTTGATCTTGTGTATTTAAAAAGCCTTTAGCATTTAAAAAAAATAGGTATGCGAAATCGGTTATTTGCATCCAATTTGTATATAGTGTATGTACTCTTGCGCGCCATCTACTCACACTACCTGAAAACATTTCAGTACTTGTCAGTTGCGAGTTTGCTTTCGCGCTAGGGCCATCTCTTCATTTTTTTAATATCAGTAAAAAATATTTCGGTAGTCTAAGGGTTACACTATAATGAAAATTATATTTGCTATGGTTTGATTGAAAGCGTTTAATTAAAAATTGATAATTATATTAGTTATAAAGGAATAGCTACAGTTTATTTATTTTATTTTTTTGCTTAAATTTGGTAATGGTAATGGTTGATAGGGTAATTCTTTTAGTATATTATTCTATATTTGTCTGTATTTTTTTACTTGTATAATTGTGCATTTCGTTGGCATGATTAATGCAATACGTTGACATGATTAATGCAATACGTTGACATGATGAATGCAATTCATTGATATGATAAATGTATGACGATAGAAACGTTATTTGTAATTGTCCAAATTGAAAATCTTTAGTAAATATTTGTAGAAATAACTCTTCTATATTATGTTTCTTACTTATCTGTGCAAAATTTATACTTTAAACATTATTCATTTAATTAAATTAACAAATATTTTTAACTTTAAAATTTTTTATTACTTGCTTTTGCAATTGAAGTTAATTTAGTGTTAAAGAATTGAAACAAATTAAAACTTATTCTAAATTTAAATAGAATTTGAGATTGTTAATGACTAATACTTTTATTCTAATAACTAAGGTATTTATTATATTTTTTAATTATATTTTCCTTTCATTAACTATTGTTTAATCTTGTGAAAAATTCAAATTTTTCAGAGAAAAGTTGTTTAGTAGACAAAAGGTTTTTTTAAATAACAAAATAATTTTAATATAAAAATTAATTCAAAAAGGAAACTTAATGCAAACAAAAATTTAAAAAAATAAAGTGTTTTTATTATTTATATAATTTTGAAGGTAATTATATTATATTCATTTAACCAGGAAATGTTTGACCAGATTTTGTTAATTTTGATCGTTTAAAAAGCGTTTAAAAATCCTTTTTTTCTAGAACAAAATATAAAATATAATTAAAAAATTTAGACGTAAATATTAAAAATTAATAGAATAAGTAACTTTATATTATTTATTATTCATTTAATTTATTTAGTTTTAATTATTAATTTGTTTAATAAATACATGAAAAAAATCATTTTTTTGATTCGAAAAAATTAACAAAATTAGTATTTCGAAAGATTAAAAAAAGTAAAAAAAACTTATTCCAATAAATTACATTCATGTTAAAATAAATGCATATTAAAATATGTTTAATTATAATATGTTTAATTAAAATAAATTTTTTATATTTTAAAAATATTTTGTAAAAACTTTTTTGCAATTTTTGAAAAATTTTTTTGTGGTAAGTGTTTTTGTTGGTTTGTGTCCAATTGAACAAATTACTACTTCAATGAAAATGTGTTAGAATCCCAAAAAAATGGTGAATCAACTGATAACGATTGTGTTGATTTAGGCTGAATTATAGTCTGAAAAAAATTGAGTTGAGGAATAATACTTCGAATGCAAGAATGGGTTAAGAGTCAGATTGGTGAAACTTTCCACAAAACATTTGGAGAACGAAATATGGCCCTTCTCAGGGCCAAAAATGATGGTTGTCAAATTACAATCCAGACGGTGAATCACTGCACTCTAGTGCATATATAATATAATAATATAATAATATATAATATAATAATATAATAATATAATCCAATGATTTATTGGTATAATGCTTTTTAATTATAATGTTGATGGTGGGGTCATTATCTCCAATCGTCTTCTTGTGAACGCTAAATTGATATTTTGAAAAATAATTTTAGTAAAGCTTTTTTAGAAAATTGATTATGGTACATATTTTGGAATTTCATTTTAATTAATCAAGACTTAAAATTGTATATGTAAAATAATAAAATACTTGGAGAATTTCACAGTAAATATTTCATTTTTCACACTTTTAGTGGATATTCATGTAATACTTTTTTATTTATTAAAGATTTATTTTTTATTAAAGATTTTAAAATTTTATTTTGCCAATTTTTGCAAAATAATGAGACACTACAACATTTTAATTATTATTGAAATGAACAAATCTTAACTTTCCGTCAATAAAATTTCTACGGAGAATTTTGCAGTTTAGTTCTATCAGGGATGTTGAATATTTATTTCAAAAACAATCAGTTCAGAATAAATAAAAAAACCTTGATGAACTTATCTAGATCTCTTTGCTAACAGTATAGTATCAGACTATAGTAAGAATTAATTACAATTTTAATAACAATTCCCATCAACCTCTCTTCCTTTTAAGGGGTTTAAAAAATATCACAGTGTCAGTCCAATTCGCAGTAAGATTGAATACATCCTAGATCTCAAACCTCCAAGTAACGTAAAAGAGGTTCATCGAATTTTGTTATGATCAATTTCTACTACCAATTTATAAAACATTGTTCACTACTATTTACCGAATTGATAAAAGGAAAGAAAAAACTATATTATATAATCTGGAATAACGAATAAAAAGCCGCTTTTATTAAAGATAAAAACGCTCTAAGCAATATTACTATTTAACTTATCTTCAAAAAAGTTCTGAACTAACTGAAACCATTGATGCTTCTTCTTTTGTCATAGGCAGTACACTGGAGCAAAAATTAGATATTGTTTTCGTCCCTATCACTTTTCATTCTTCGAAATTAAAAGACTCGGAAAGAAGATATTCCTCCTTCGATAGGAAGCTATTGGCAGTTTACAAGTCTATCAAACACCAAAAATTCTTAAAGGATCAAAGTTTTACTATCGTCACAGACCACAAACTTCTCCTTTAAGTTTTTTCTTTAAAAGATCCCAGTCCTCGACAGTTGACTCAGACATGTTATATTTCACAGTTTCACTGCAGTTTTATGTACATGGCGGGAAGTTCTAACGTAGCTGCAGATTTCCTGTCCAGTAATCCAGTGGGTAGTATGAATTTCGGATCTAACATTACTACTAGTGATCTTCTCAGCAAACAATTAGAAGTAGTAAATGAATTTTCAAATTATCCGTCTATCAAATTTGCAGAAATTAAAGGAGTTTTGTATGACCTTTCAATGTCCGGTATTTTGCGACCATTGATTCCCAAAGTCTTAAGAGAAATTTGTATCGCTTCTATACACAACTTTGATCATTATGGGTTCTACTGTACATACCAGTTATTACGAGAACAAGCTTATTGGTACAAAATGCGTAAAGATGTGAAACGTTTTGTAAGTTCTTGCATTACTTGTAATCTAAAAAAAATCAGATGTGTGCAATTTGCAAAAGGGGAGATATTTGACATAATTCATGTAGATATAATTGGTCCTCTCCCACCAAATCGGGAAATAAAATACATAGTCATTATCATTGATCGTTATTTACCTTGCTTTGAAGCTATTCCTGTTCGGGACATTTCATTACAAACCGTAACCAAAGTACTTGACGAGAATTGGATTTGAAGATATGGTCCTCCAAAAAAATTAATATCGGACGAAGGACGACAGTTTGAATCAGAACTATTTCAAAGGTTTTGCGCCTCTCACGGAATTGTGAAGATAAGGACCACTCCTTACAATTCCAACTCCAATAGTAAAGTTGAGATTTTTAATAGATACCTTAAACGGGAAGAAAGGGAATGATTCAAACTGGCTAGGCATTCTTCCAGAAGTTCTTTTGTCTTTAAGGCTTAAACCTATTCGAAGTTGGGGATTTCCCCATTAGAAACACTGTGTGGAAAAAAATCGTTCGCCAAATTGTTCAATTTTGCTCGACTATCAAAGCTATATACTGTTGCTTACGTCAAATCCAACAACTTTCGGAAACCGTTTTACTTGTCATTATAAAGCAAACCATAAATCTCTCTACAGAAAAGTGGAGCCTAATAAAAGAAAATTCCAAATAGATATCTCAATTGATCATCCCTTTCCATATTACGAGAATATCATCAATCGACAAGAACAGAAAGAACTTTATTATTTGACTTTTCTCTAGAAGACTCAATTTCTACGTTATTTGTATGGTCCTCTGTTTTCCTTCTTTTTCACTTTCTATTAATTGTTAAAAGAAATTTATATATTATTATAGTTAATTTAGTGTATTGTCTGATTTCTTTGATAATTACATGAATAGTTTCAGAATAATTTCATTTTGTAATCTAAGGGTTGATTGATTAGTGAAATTATTTTTAATAAACATGTTTATAGATTTCTTCCTAACTGAATTAAGAACTTTTGCTCTTTATTATTTCTAGATAAAAAGTATATATCATATGTAATTATATATAGTATATAGAATATGTAATTGCTAAAAAATTATATTAAAGACTGAGAAGTAACTTATATAAAAAACTATTTTTAATATTTTCTTTTTAATATAAAGGTTTTTTGAGAGTGAAAGGGAAAAGATATTATTAAAATCTAGTGCTAATCGTTACTTAAAGGATTTATTTCCACTAATTAATATAAAATTACAAAAACTCGGTTAATGAAGAAAGCTTAAAAACTGTAATATTTATTTTGTACGAATATTATAGACTATTTTAATGGAATTTCTTTCTTTTCTTTTAAACTGAAATTATAAAGCATTAAAAGTATAGTTATAAAGCGGAATACATTTAACAGTTTTCCAAATAAAATGCAAATATATTCAAGGGGATGAAATAAAAAAATATGACAATCTCTATTAAAAGCAGAATTTTATTTTTTAGTTAATTTTTATTGCTTTAATAGTAACTTTATTTTAACTTTTTTTTTAACTTTATGCCAAATACATTGAAGAGACTTCGCATCATCTCTGTAAGAGAATCTACGAAAACAGTCGTTAAGAAAGTGGAAGTAATATTGTTGAACATAGAAAACATTTTAAAGGAGACATTAGTACCCATAGCTATAAAATTTTAATGAGAAGCGTTATATAGATATAATCTTTGGATCCTAAAATTAACGTTCAAAATACACTTTCGACAACTTTATTGAGGGCTTTTAAATGATTTCTTGATGATACATTTATTGCATAACCATTACCGGCAGTATAAAAACATTTCCATTAAAAAAACAGTTGTTCTGAAGATGACGGTTAATCCATCGAAATTAATAAAAAATATCAATTGGCTTTTGAAATTTAATTTCAACTATTTGACATTTTATCAAATTTATCTACAATAATTTTATGAAACGCAACTTAAGTTTAATAAGACACTTTTGTGATTAATTTTGATATAATTTATAAATATAATAACTTTTTCGTTTTTTCAAAATTTCTTTTATACAATAAAAAATACGCAATTTCAAAATATATATATATATATATATATATATATATATATATAATTGTTAATTATACAATTTAATACGTAATATTAATTAAAAACCCTTAAAAATTGGTTGAGTGTCGTTCGAATATTACTTTAGGTTAACGAGACCTTATTAACAAAGCTTCACACGACATTCTCATTTAATAACTTTTAAAATGCTTAGACAGTATTTTTGACAGATTTGTAAAATTATTGGAGACTATATCATGGGAAGCTTTTTTAATAAGGTTTCGTGATCATTAAATATAATAATATATTAAAAATATTTGTTGTTTTAGAAAAATATAGGGAAACTTCTATTTAATAAACTGCAAATTTGCACAGAAAACTGTTCGCAAAAAAAACTTTTTATTAAATCTCGTAGATCTTTATTTAAAGATAATTAGTAGGTTTTTTCTGAATGCATATACAAGGACTAACCATGTATTTATATATATTTATAACATTTTCATTTATTTCACCAATCTTTTTCAAATAAAATCTCTTCTTTTTTTCATTTAAAAAAGTTTATCTTTTCTGCCGAATACAAATCAACATAAATTGAAACCTTTTCAATTTCTTCCTTATTATCCTCCTCGTCTGAAATTATGGTTTTCACCTCAAAATTATTATTCTATAGAATAATGTTTGTTTTGTTTACCGTATGTAGTATAATTAAATCATCTTTCTTCAATTTTTAAATCATTAGCATAATATAAGTATCTTCATCTAATTACTGTATTTGATAATCTTTAAAATGCATCAATAGAATTATTATCATTAAGATTTTCGAAAATAAAAACACCTTTCCTACTTCAATTTATTATTCTTGTTTCTTTAATATTTATGTGTAATTTTCCTGAAATCTGTTTTTTTAATCATTTTATTTTGCTTTCTCGATTTATTTATTTCAATTTTTAATTCTTTTGTTTGATAATATTGGTGAAATAATATTTATTTTTCAAATTAAGTTTCAATATTAAAATTCAATAATTGAGGTTTTTCTTTACTATCTGTATACTAGAATATTTAATCCCTAAATCTATTGATTTTCTTTTCGCTCTTCCGTGCTTCCATAAAAATTGATGTCATCAAAATTAGTCTCCATAATAATTAATAATATTTTATAAATTAATAATAAAACAAATTGATTATAAAAGATTTGATTATAAATGATTATAAATGATTTTTACGGATAAAATATTATCATCATACTAAACTAACAATATATATTCTTAGCATCAATGTACCAACACCATATTTTTTAACTTTATTGAAATTATTTAAAATTATTTATGAATTGAATAAATAATAATTTTCATATGTTTCAAAATGAATAATACTAAAACATTTCAATAACATAAAAGATGTTTATTTTCAACAAAGTTTGCCGAGGGACATATTTTGACAAAACATGATATTATATATTTAATTTAACTTTCTATCTTAAATCATTAAAAATAAAGTTGTGTACAATAAATTTCTTCAAATCATGACTGTCTTTATGCTTGTTTTTACTACCCATACTACTTTACAAATAATTTATTTTTTAGGGATATATAAGTATATATAATTAATGTATATAAGTCAAATAGTAAAACATTAACTAAATGAAGTTATCTATGGCAATTGTATGAGTTCGTAAGAAACAGAGATGAAAGTATAAAAATCGAAAAATATTTCTACTCTACTTGTAACTATTTAATAACAAACAAAATATTTATTAAAAAAGTTTAAAAATTGTTTTTTAGGGAATATAATACCCATGTATACATCTATTTAAATAAATTATTATTATCAATATCATATAATGACGGAAACTCTGCATGTATCAGAGTTACTTATTTTAATGTTATATATATATATATATATATCGAGTGCAGAACTATTCAACTTTAAATTATTTCTAATTTAAAAAATATGTAATTAGAATCGAAATTTCGGTGCAAAAATGATCTTTTTCTGCTTATTTTGGAAAGTATAGAAGAAAATGAACAGATTAGAAATTCACAATAAAAGCAGTTCTAGAAAGATACCCTTGAAAGCATTAGTGTGAAATTAGTTGAGTCTCACATTTTCTGGTACCATATCTTCATATAGAATGTCAATAGGTGAACAACTTTCTGTATGACTGTGTCGGGAAAATGCTGCAATCAACAATACCAGTCAATACTGGCAGTCGTCAGTGTACACTCTTAAGTAATCGATTTTACTGATCCAATTTCGCATCAGGTGGGTACAAATTTGTTTAACCTCATATGTAGATGTAAAAGTCTTTCATAGTTTAGTCCAAACTTTCTTGCCCAAACAATGCATTTCTAAAATTATTTGATTGTACAAAGAAGTACTTAGATAAAGGTAACTCTTATATTGAAGAATAATGCATTCATATTTTGATTTCTACTGAGTTAAATATCATATTATATTAAATGTCATATTATTGATGCCACATTGGACTTATGTCATTTATGAACAGGATGTCTCACAAAATGCTACGTTTTACTTAATTCTAAGTAAAATTGAAAGTGTATCAAATCTGATGTATATCAAGAAATAATTGATAATTTGTCAATATATATATATATATATATATATATATATATATCAAAATATTTTTATTTTGAAAATGGTATTCAAAGAAGGACATCATGAACAATTAAAAAAATATTTGAAAAGGATTTTAATAGCCTTGCGATAAAATAACTACTAGAATAATTTTAATTTTTAGTTTAGAAAAATGGTAAAGAAGAAAACGTTCTTCTGGTCTGTTAGATGTTTGATCAAACAAAATGATTGATTTGGACACTAAAGTAGTGAATGCCATTTAAATCATAAAACTAATTATATCATAATATTATTGCAAGTTAATTTTTGGTTTTATCTGATACTGACCCCTGAAAACAGTCCCTAAGCGAGTCTTTGATGACAAAAGTGTTAAAGAAATTTAATTTCAAATAACAATTTGAGATGTTCAAGTAGCAATCAAAATGGTTAACCAGTTAATGATAGTAATGATGAGCATCTAGCCACAAATGTTAAACATATATAGTTTTTCTGAGCTTATATATTCCATGTTTTTATTATCATTTGTAGAGTGTACATATTTTTGGGTTATCTTGTCTTTCTTTCAACTATAAACTCCAGGTGTTTTGTCCCTAAAATTTATTTATCATAAGTTTGTTTTAATTTTCTGATAAATAGTTGAACGAAATCCAAATGTCCTTTTGTAATTAATAATAAAAACAAACCAAACTGATTTCTTTTTCTAAAAAAATCATGTCTCAGTAGAATTGGTTTATTATGCTCCTAAAATTATAACATAATTCAGCCGATTATTTGTTCAATTAACATTAAACATAAATCGCTTTCCATAAAAAATTTAAATATATATTATCATGTAAATTGTTACAGATTTATTAGCACAAATAGTAATATATGAATAATCTTTACTTAATCGATTGTTCTCTGGATTTGTGAAACGCGTGAGGGCAAATAATGAATTTATTTGTTGATAATGTCTTTGCAGATTGCAGCTAATTCTTGTCGAAGAGCATTGATGAGTAAAGCTTCGGAAAATGAAGACACCTTACGACTTTTGTCAAATATTTGATTAAAAATAATCCAAATGTACAGTCTTGGGTTAATATTTGGTGATTGGATAGTTTAACAAAGGTATGAAATCCCCATGTGTTACACGGGGATGATTTTTTTGCTTCGGTAGAATGAGCTGGAGTGACATCGTGTATAAATAGGCAGGTATGTAAAAAAATACATTCTGAAGGATTTTTGTGTAGGTCAAAACATTTGAATATCTCTGATATTATTTAAATGAGGACCTGCCATAGAAACAGATCGCTAATCAAACCATAATTCTGATAAGCAAAATTTTGACACAAAGATCAAAGATTTCACTACACGTCTTCTTTTGTAACACAATTAACTTGATAATGCTGCGATATTCGACGTTTAAAATCATCGCACTACGAAAATTCAAAAAGTCGCTATAAAAATTATAATGCGTTTAATAAAATAAAACAATTACTAAAATTAAAACTTATATTAATTTATTTAATCACACAAAAAAACTAAAATTTGCGATTAGATTTTTTTACCTAGTTCGGGCACCTATTGAACGTACCACGTATATATAAATCAATTATATATTTTTTAATTATTTTACTTCTATAAATAAAAAATTTTAATTTTAATAAAGCTTAAAATTGAAAAAAAAACATTATTCATGCTTCTGTTCAAAGTGAGAAAAAAACTACAAACAATTAATTATCTTTATTAAATTTTTATTTCCCATTTATATATCTCCATTTCAACTAATTTGATGATTTAACATTTCTAAATAAGGATGTTTCAAATTAAAAACAATAAAAGAAAAAGCATATCCAATGAAAAAATCAAAGCAATTCATAATTATAAATTCGTTTTGAAAAAATAACAAATTCTCTCAGTGAAATATAGTGTAAATTAATAATTGATAGATTCTTATTTCCTATCTAGAATCACCTCTAGGAATAAGAATAATGAAGATCATAATTAGAAATCAACATACAGTTGATGGAAAAACTCAGACTCAGGGGTATTTACTGAATCTACAAAAGAGCTGTAGGAAATTGATTAAATAAGTAAAATGAGAATTTATTTCTCACATTATATAAACAAATAATTATATGAATTAATAATGGAAACTGTTTTATGAAAAAAAATAAAATAAATAAATAAACAATTGGTATATATATATATATATATATATATATATATATTAATGCCGTTCTATTTTCAAAGTGATTTTCATTAATTTTATTTTATTAAATTTAAACCAAAATGTTTTTATTTAAAATGATAAATTTTCCTGTTTTAATTTTATCCTGTTTTTAATTTTTTTTAAAATCAAATTATTATCATTTTGAATATTTTCAGAACATTTTGTGTGACTTATAAAAAATATTAAAAATATTAAAGTAAACTTAATTAGTGAATGTGCAAATTTTATTATATATATATATATATATATATTATGTATTGTTATTTATTTTAAAATGTTATTTGATATGATCAAAAAAATGTCTGCGTACATTTAAATCGCTTACATTTCAGACCGTTATTTATTACTTATTTTTTAATAATTTTATCTAATTTAAATTAAAATATTTTCTTATTAATTTATTACAGTGTAAAAGGGTTCCTTGTATGCCGAGATTTTTTTTTGTTTCGAGAAATTAATAAAGTATTGTCGAGTTGATTTGAGTTTTGGAGAAAAAAGAATCAATGGAAAACTATTCCTCAATAAATAATTCAAATATTAAACAAAAGTTCATTTTTCCACCCGTTTTGGTGGTTGTCGCAAAGAAGATCAATATCGAAAGATTTTCAAATGAATTAATATAACACGAAAATCTTGAATATTTACAGGGATTCAGGTGGTTCATTTTGTAAAGGTACATCCAAATCATTTTACCAAACTTTATAATTAAAAAGTTCTCTAACGATAGACTCTAATTCCAAAATGAATCTAAAAAAATGTATTCGAAAACCGGTCGAACTCTGTGATGTTCTACAGTTTTCATACCGATAAATTTTCATTGAATTTGTTTTAAGAGACAGTGTTTTGATTAGAGAAGAAAAAGACGCGAGTCGGATATTTTCCTTAGTTTATCCACGACCCAGAGACGTCTCATTGATGCAGCGGTGCCGCAGCCATGTAATTGCTCCGGCTTTAAAATCAAATCTTATATATCTATAGTCTCGATAAATTAATATTTCAATATCAAATAATAATAAAGTAATAAAAGACAATGATTAAATTTTAAAATATCATTAGGTGGTAACAATAAGAAATAACTAAATCCAAATTCAAATAAATAATAAAATCTTTAAAGAAAATAATAATTTGTCTCTATGTTTCTCTGAATCAAATATCAACAACATTAATTGAGAATGAGGAACAAATTGTGGTTCCTCTTTTGCTTCTTTCAAATTATTGTTAGGAAACATTTTCGATAGATTCAGGTTTGTAAAGAAGATAAAGTTTGTAAAGAGATAGGGAATGTATTCTTGAATATTAACAAAGAATAAAAAGTGAAAGAATACGACTGCGTCAGATATTATAATTAATATCTTTGAATTATTAAAAGAATTGCTATACCTTTAGCAATAAGGGTTTTCTTATTTTCTTTATAATTTAAAATAAAACTTTATTTCGACTTTTTATAATTGTTTTTTGTTGTTTTCCATGTGAGAATTTATATTAATTCATTGATTTTATCTTATGTATTCTTTCTGGTCGAAAATATCCTTTTGTTCCTAAAGTTGCATGCGTTATTCTAATATCAAATATCTTATCAACAAAGTTTATTAATTTAATTTTCTATAATTCTTTTTTTATCTTAATATTTTAAAGTTTAATATTCAAATAATATACTTCTTCTTCGTTTAACAGTAGGAGATATTTAATTAACTGTTTCGAAATAGGGATCCCCGTGGCTTTATTTAAATCTTCATTATTGTCTTTTTTAGCAGTAAATATGTCATGAAATTTTGTGCTTAAATCTACAAAGACAACATACAAAAATAGCTAGAGAATGCATTTCAGGCGTTTACAAATGTACATTAAATCACAAGAACAATACTATGAATACAGATAAAAAGGTTGTTAAAACCCCTTTTGTTTTCATTTTTACACTTTAGTCACAAAAATGTAAATATTTAAAAAACAATTTTAGCATAAATATGTTATGAAAGTTATGCTTAATATAAATGTTATAAAAATATTCTAAACTTAATACCGGTTGTGCGGAATACTTTTGAATGGTGCTTATTGTATTGTGTTTAGCATGTATTTTTAGGATTGTGTTTCTTTTCCACCCATATGGTAGATTGATATTTTAAATATTTTAAAAAGTTGGATTATATAATCAATTTTAAAATTTAAATAACTAAAATTAAATTAATGTATCATAAATAAAATATTTAATATATTTTTAAAATAAATAAAAATTTTTTTGTCATTTAAATTATAAATTATTTTGTAATTGAATTGTAAATTAAATTGTAATTTAAATTTGTTTGAATAATAAGACGCTTAAGAATAGAATAAAAAATTTATCAATCAAGAACGATGCCTAGTTACAAGAGTTTTGTGTAAAATCCTATTAGTGTTTTTTATACCGTTTAAGGCACAAAAAATCTTGCCTAATCTCTCAAAATACAATTATATATATAATAGACAATTATTAAGTATTAAAATTAAAAATTAAGTATAAATCTACAGAATAGAATTTGTCTTTCATTTTGCTAAATATAAGACAACATGTTTCTATCATTACCTAACAGACAGAAAGTTCTTACATTAATATTTATTTATTTACAAATAAATATTCTTAGGGATGCAAACTTTGATAATTTGAATAACTTAAAACATTCTTGATACTAAATTTATCAAAATGACGACAATAATGAAAACCCTGTCTTAACCAAAGAATCTTTTCTCTTAATTTCAAAATTCAATGTTTTAAAATCTGTTTAGAGTAAAAAAAGATATTTTATATTTTTATATAATAAAGATATACATATTTTTTCTGTTATTTTTAAAAATTTCTAATTATAAAAATGTTTTTTTGATAGCTTTCACAGAATTTTTATTAAAATTTCCTTTCAAATGAAATTTAAATAAACATTATAGCTTTTGATAGATCAAACAAAAACAATAAAAAAATCTCTATTTCCTGACGAAAAATTTTCTAGCATAAAATTTACTTAACTTTTCCTAAAAAATGGATAAAAAGTAATACAAATAAATAATTAACAAATGAAATATAAAATTTTTTTTAGATTTTATGATTGTATCTTTTTAAAACCAGTTTTACTGTCTGAATACTTTTTCAAACCGGAAATCGACTTCATGCTGCTTTTGCTATTTAATATGATGACTTCGTAAAAAACTTATTTGCCTTTGCTTTTTGATAATAAAAACATTTCTGTTTTTAAAAAAGTCAGTAGTTTGTTTTAAGAATGAATGTTATCAACAAGAATAAAATTTTACTTTCATTAATCTAATGTAATTCGATTTTCATTAAAATATATATAATATATCTAAAAATTATATTATATATATTTTAAGTACGTAAACAATCTGGATACCCCGCATCAATATAATTCTGTCGGTAAAGCGCCTTTGCCAAAAGATGCACAGAAGCAGATGAAATTGATCGAAAACTGTACAATTCGTTAAATGGTTAAATTAACAGTGATTTCGATTATTGACGATTTTAACGATTCCTATACGGAATTTCGTGAATATTTTTATGAAAATACTAATAAAATACTAATTTCTTTGACTAATGGTGATTACTTTTACTTATTTACTAATTATATTTCTAAAAATCAATTTAGGTTAAATTTGCAAAATTTCGTTATCAAGTGATTAACGGTTGGTCGGTCAAGCTCAAATTTTACTATGATCACATATATGCTGATAAAATGAGAAATATTGAAGGAAAAGTGAGTGAATCCGAGTAAAGTTGAGATAACTCTGCTTAGTCCGTATCAAGATGGTTCTGTCTGTACAGTGTCTTAGCCGAAAGGCACCGGGAGCTGATTTAATTGACTGACTATTAAATCAACACATAAATCGAAACAATTAATAATAAATTATAATAATTACAATTTAAAAATTAAACCAGAAACTTTCAAAGTCGAAAATTTAGCTCATCCGTCATATATGACGGGTCTTTTTTTAGTTTAAAATAAATATTAAACATTCAATTTTAATAAACAATAAAGTAAAACAAATTACTATAGTGATTGATGTTCTGTTAATGAGTTTCTGCAAGCAATAGAAAGTTCTACAACAATACATATATGTGGAAGACTGTCAGCAAATAATTATTATCTCAATTTTGATTACGTGCTTCCTCTTACTGTTTTAACATATTAAAAATATAATTTAAAAATCTGTTGGAAATAAAAACACAAAACCATTTTTTAAAAATTATATATAACGTTATCAGTTTATTATAATTAGTCTCACCAAAAGTATGATATTGCCATAGAACGACCTTACCTAAACGTAATCAATTGCAAAACAAAAAGTTAAAATTAAAATAAATAAATTAATACATAAATTAAAATTGCAAAACTTGTCAATGTAAAGATAAGAATAGTTTTGGAAAAAATAGTTTTTGGAAAATGCTTTCTCCCAATATCAGTGAATGATTAAGTTCTATTTATTTTTTTACTAAATCATAATTTATTTGACGAGATTAAATTGCTTGTTCTAGGAATTATTTTCTAAAGGTTTCGATAAAAATATTTCAATAAATTATTTTTCATTCCTTCTTTAGGAATTTTGATTCTTTTTTCCCTTAATTATAAAAAATATTGCACCAAATTTCAAGTACTTTTAAGGCTTTATTTAAAGCTGAATCGTGAATTTTAAAATAATAGTTGGTTAATATTAAAAACATTTATTAAATAAAAAAATGTAGTTTATTTTAAGGAGGATTATTTCTGTTAAAATATAATTCGCTACCATTTGAAAAAATATTATTAATAAATATATATATGACCCCGTCTTTAGTAATTATATATTTAGTTATGTGAATTTTGTTCTCAAACAGCAATATCTTTTTTAATCTTTTTTGAAAACTTATTACTGTTATGTTTTTTAAGACATAGGACGTATATATTTTCTAAAAATCTTCAGTCACAAAAATGAGCTCTTATGAAACATGAAATTGTTTCAAAAATGTTTCTCTTTTAGTTATGGGAATAAGTGACTGAATATTATAAAATATTTAAATATAATTTTAAAAATATTTTAAAAATGTTTTAAAAAAATCATTATTTAAAATAATTTTTAAAATGAAAGCTTTCTATATTTTAACTACCATAAAGTTTAAATATAAGAAGTAGTCATATTACTTTTGTGAATCTAACATTACATTTTCTTTATATTTGAAAAACCTATTTAATAAATTTCTCGAAGTTAGTTTGGAGTTTTAAGGCTATCGGTTTAGGAAAATCTAATTCATTTACAAAATGATATATTTAATGTAGTTGACAACTTTATGATTACTGTGAGAAATATATTTGGAATGTTGATGTTTTGTTTTTCAATGTTTTGTGTTGATTTCGGATTATGTCTAGGTATGTCAATATTGAATAAAAAATAATTAAATATTAAATAAAATATCTATCCGTTTTTTTAACAAAGCTAGTTTTAAGTAGGACGTTATATATTATACAATTCTAATAATTCCTAATAAATATTACTAATTTCTTTACCTAATTAATCAATAAAGGTAATGGAAGAGGAAAATAGATTCAATTTCTCTTTTTATTACAATATTATAAAATAATTTAATATAATATAATAAAATATTGTAGAATATAAAGTCGCAATCCGGTTTCTTTTTATTAAGCCTTCAATTAAACAAACAATTTTTATAATTTTGTTTGAAGATATATTGAACAAAAATATAATTTAAAAACATTTTTCAACATTCTTAAATCTGATGAAAATAAATCAACCGACTGAAATACGTATTTTCGGTCTTTTACTTAAACAGATCTACGAGAGTGGGCAATATAAATTCAGTTTCAAAATTAATATTTAAATAAAAAAATATAATATTTTATTAAAATAATGAAATTATTTTTTCTTTATTTTTATCTGAAATCTGTATAAGAAAGTCGAAATAAAAAAGATTTTAAATAAAAAAAAATTTCCAATCCCCAGATGCAGTATTATATTATGCAAATGCTTCTAATCTGAAATATATGATTATACATTCATTTTTATTTTGTTTTTTCAAGTAATAATTTAATTTTAAAATAAGTTTTAAAATTTTTAATAAGTTAAAAAAATGTTTTTCATTATTGGAAAAAAAACTTTCAAAATTAAAAAAAAGATTTTTAGAAATATTTATCTTAAATATGAATTTTATAATTGAAGAAGAAAACGATGAGAAACATGTTAAATTATTCTTTTACATCTTTTTTTTACTATAAAGCACTATAATTTCTTCATTGAATTATTTTATTTTTTCTTTTTTTAATTATTATTTATATTATTATTATTAAATGCATTTATTAAACTTGTTGTAGATTACTATTCTCCTGTCATTATTCAAACAAATTATTCTCATAATAAGATGGATATTTCTAAAGACAATTAAAAATGGTCTTAGCAAAGATTAAATACAAGACATATTATTTATTTTATTAATCTTTCCTTTTTTATAATCACATAGTTATCATCAATATTCCTAACGGATTAATTCTTTTGAAGGTATTTTCGTCTTATAAAAATGCTCGTTTTACCAATCGGTATATTTTCCCTTACACCAATTTTATTTCTTTATTAGATTTAATATGATTAAAGTAAATATAAAGTCTAAAGCATTTAAGTGGAAAATTTTAAATAACAAAAAATGGTAACAGCCTAAATAATCTTGGTTGAAAATTTCATAAATGTTACTACTGTCATTTATAATTCAATTTCATTTGGATTTATTACGTTACGATAAAAGATTCTCAAAAAGACATTGATTGATGCTTTAGAAATACTTTTCGATATTTACTGGGGAAAAGATTCGCTTCGTTTTTCTAATAATAAAAAAAAGAAAATTTATTTTAAATTTTTTTGCTAAATAAACAAAAAAATCTATTTTAATTTTGATTAATTAATTTTCTCTATTATTAATGATAATAAAAAACGTTTCAATTAACTCTTTTTGATATTATTAATTAATATTTGTACATATCATTACATTTACTTTTTTCTGATATTTTTTGTATAATATTTCAAAAATTACACGAAATAGAAAAATCTTACAAATTAATTGAAAAGTCATATTAAAATATCCGGAAAATGAAACAAAAAACTTTGATTTGAAGAAAACAACCCAAAGCTTTAACATTTTTATTTTTCTATGTTAGAAAATTTTATATTTTAATATTTCTTTTATTAATACTTTCTTATTTCGTACGACTTTTCGCCCACTCTGTATTTTCATGTAGTGAAAACTGATTATGTTTTATAATGGTTTAATATTTTATTAATATTTTAGATTTCATTTTAATTTAATACTTATTTTGTTTAAAAAACTAAAAAAATTTAGGAATTTGGTATTTATTACTATTTTTGTCAATTATACTCCCCATGATACAATAACTTTCAAATGTTATTGCTAAAAATTTTTTTACGCATCTTTAATTCAAAAATTTATAAAATTAATCATATTTCAGAAGTTTTTTTCCGGCTGAAAATAAAAAGAATAATTAGAATTAAACAAAAGACTTCAAAAATTCTTTTTTTAAGCAATGAGGAGGTCAAAATTTAAAGAAAAATCAAATATCGGACAAAAACTTAATTAATTATTAATAAACTTATTAATTAATGAAGAATTTCATCGGAAAAATGAGTTAAGTATCTAATAGAATTTCTTAAATTGAAGCATTTTTTTATTCTTTATTAAGTAGGTTATTTAAGAATTGAAATTCGGCCATGAAAATTTGAGTTTGAAAACCATATCTAAAAATCTATAAAACCATATTTTCATCATATCTGTCAAAGGATTCAGGAACATAAACGATCGGTAAGTGATATCAATATGGATGGACACATGAATAAAGTTTGCAATTGGAAAATGAATGTAATCAATTTTAAAATACTATGCAGTAATTTTAAAAGCTATGGAAAAGAGTTTCTTGGGATGGATTTTTGATTAAATGACTTAATCTAACGATTAAACAATTTGAAAACAATCTGTTCAAATTGGAAATTGAAGGAAAAATTTGGAATTGGAATTTTTAATTCCAATTTCAATAATATATATATATATATATATATATATATATATATATATATATGCGTGTGTGTGTGTATATATATTTATATTTATTTAGAGTAAAAAATTACAGCATAATTAAAAAAGAAAATTATTACTTAAAATTACTTTTGTATATATGTAAGAAAAGTTTTTATGAAAAAATGTAAAGAAAAAAAAGTTTTTAAATGATGAAAAGAATTATATTTGTTTAAATGTTTTATTTAATTACAATTTTGATAACAAATAAAATTATATATGGAAATATCGATTTTTTTAATTATAGTAATAAATAAATTATCCATCAGAATATTGCAGAAGAAAAAATTTCAACATGCCTTGGCTTTTAAGTAGGGAACTTTACGTTAATGGATCTCAAAAATTAATGATAAATACATTTAAATTGGCAATAGCAAGTCAAGCTTTTTGGAATCTGTTGCAATCGGTTGGCAGAGATGGAAAATTGAATTTTAACTGTGATCATCCGAAAGACTTAGAAATAATACTTCGATATGCTCATATCGGCGAAGTAGATGTGACTCGTCAAAATGTGGAATATCATGTTCTATATACGAGCGAACAAACTGTTGCCGAACACAAACACAAATTCACAATGAAAAATCTCGGAAGAAATCAACCAATTAATTGGCGAAAGGAATACGGTCCTCTTAAGGACCACAATTGACGATTGTGAGCTGGAGTTTTGGGGCGCGTTCCTATGGGCCCGAACGTCGCTCAACAAAAGTAATTTTCAAGTAAATAATTTTCCAAATCTAATGAAAAAAATTAAAAATATAAAAGGTTTAGTCACTATTTATTTCTAAAATAATTATTTCCAGCACTTTTTAAACTCGGAAATCTGCATTTGTTAATTAATCTGTTAATTAATTCTACAAGAATATTGGATTATTATTATACATTTTCCCCTACTTTGATCAAAAATGATAAAAATCCTTTAAAACAATATTCATTTTAAGAAATTTTTGACTGGTAATAAATAAATATTTGTAATATTCTTCTCTGTCGATTAACATTCACTTATGTTATCTATTATTTCACAAAGGAATTATAATAATAATATATAATGGGAATATTTAGGGGGATAATGTGATTATATTTCATCACAAAAGTAGAAGAGTCAGGAAAAATGAGGATATTAATAATATTTTAATACTGTTTTTTTTATAAAATTACCAAAAGAAATTAATCTTTTTCATGGAAATAAAAACTGCATTTCAAAAATGTCTGTTGTAAAAATCCAAAAACATTACGAAAAAAAGTTCTGAAAAACTCATCAAAAAAGAAAAGATTTTAAAAAAGAATGTTTTAATATAATTTTAAGTAATTCAGAAAATAAAATCAAAAAATTTGGTATATACTTCGATTATTATCAACTGAAGGTTAATTTTTATATTTTATACAAAAAATATTTTGGATTTATTTATAATGCAATACGATAATTAATAGTTAATATAGATTGTTTTAGCAACAGATTATTTGATATTATTTGAGATGCATAGAAGATTGTAATAAGAAAAGAAGATTAATATTTCTGGAATCATATACAAATTACAGAATCAGATTCCATTTTAATAATTAATGGTCTAATAGAAAAATACAAAATTTATTCTATAAATTGATTTATATATTTATTGTATTTACTTTTAATACCTTAATTTTTCAATTATAAACTTCTAACAATCTTTTTAGAAGTAAAAGTTACTAATATCTAAAAATATTATTCTAGATACGGAATAATCTCGAATATAAAGCATTTTTTTTATTATTTGAATAACTATTATTAATTCTTAATAAGAAATTTAAAAAATTTAAAAAATAATGGCAAGTTTTTATTATTAAAATCAAGAACGCAATTGAAAAAATCAAATTTAATTTAATGGGAGTGTTTGTTGGATGCCACATTTAAATGCCACATTACATTATTCATGGCTGACAAATGGGATATCGGATGCACCAGTTTAGCAAAACATCATATTAAGACGAATGGAGAGCCAATTAATTTAAAACCTTTTCGTCAACCAATGCATCTCGAAGAAAAAATCATGGAGACTATAAA
>MQRK01252730.1:9892-36539 GCA_001938485.1 Girardia tigrina | reverse complement strand
AATATTAAATATTTATTTATAAATAAAAATATTTTTAATAAGCAATTTTAAAAACTTTGAAATAAATTTTGAAAATAAAGTTTAAATAATTTTTGAAATAAATTTTCGAAATAAATTTTTAAGGTTTTGAAAATTAAATCGAAAAGAATTTAATAGATTAATTTGGGTCGAGATAATTAAATTAACAGGAAAATTTGTTTTAAATATGTGAATTGTTATATAAATAAATTTTGGTGTTAAAAAAATGAATCCTGATATTGAGGTTGCAACCACTTTTCACATGGTGACTAACGCTGCAATGGATATCTTCACGGGTCAAATGTTACCTGAAAAGTACAGGAAAGGCGATAATGTGGAGACATTTATTGAAGAATGTGAAACATTCTTTAATTTTGGAGGAATAACGAAGGCTAAACAAGAGACAATAGTCGTTTGTTTGTTGGAGAGAGATCTGAAAAATCGATACTTAGCGGTAGATAAGACAATAGTAGGTTATAAAGACCGATTGAGAACGGCATTCTCTCGAACTTCCTCACTATTCGAAGACCTGAATGAGACATGCCGGTACAGGATGAAGGAAGATATACCGGAAGTATTTTTTGAGAAAGTAGAAAAGCTCGCAGCCAAGATCCTGAAATATGACTTGTCAAAAGACGTCCTCACGGAAGAATTCTTGTTACATTGTTGTGATGATGTGAACATAAAAAAGGAAGTGAGACTTAACAAAGTGAAAGGAATAGATAAAAGAAAAAATAAAGGCAGTACATGACGTCAAAAGTGTGACAGAAGACGTGAATGTAGTAAGAGACCAGAGGATGCAAAACAGACGCCTGAGTTACAGAGAAGGAGTAGCAGGAGACAGTAAATACGGACAAAATCAGACAGGAGTTGGTATAAATACTACAGAATACGCTCAAGGCATGAAAGCAGTTAAATGTAGAAATTGTGAAAAAGTAGGTCACACAAGTGAAACGTGTAGACAAAGAAAGCCAATCAAGTGTTTCGGATGTGGAAAAGAAGGACACATGATAAGAAATTGTTCGGAAAGGAGACCAATAAAATGTTAGGGTTGTCGACAACAGGGACACGTAAGAAGAAACTGTCCAAACATCGAATGCAAAAGATGTCAAGATAAAGGGCACAGTGAAAGTGAATGTTATACAAACCTAAATGGCAGAAGAAGACAGCAAAATACAGGGTACAATAACTATCGAGGAGCGGGCTACAATCAACAAAGATATAGAGATAGAGAAGACAGAAGACTAGGAGATAATCGGAGATTCGTGAATAACATTGAAGAAGAATATGAAGAATCGGTTACACCAAGTGAACACCCAAAAGGCAACGCCTCGACAGAAGTGGAGCCAGTTGGAACCACTTCTCACATAAATAATATTTATTTATCAATTATTATTATTTATTCGAAATTACTCTTCCTTATTTTCGAACTCAGATGAATATTCATTTTATATTATCAGAATAATTAATGACAATATCGCAAATTTATTTGGTCTTTATTGTAAAAATTATATGAAAGATTTGAAATTAAATAATCAAATGTTAAATAATTAA
The DNA here is from genome assembly GCA_001938485.1 of Girardia tigrina. NCBI lineage: Eukaryota > Metazoa > Platyhelminthes > Tricladida > Dugesiidae > Girardia > Girardia tigrina. The sequence goes on along the minus strand of MQRK01252730.1, from coordinate 34,967 downwards.
AAAGATTTTACAAATTAAATAAAATTTTTGAATAATTTCTTAGGATTTCGATATTGTTAACGATCCAAATTTAAACGAACTAAAATTTTGAAAGTATTGTGAAAAGTGAATTTTTAATATTATTACAGAAATAATTTATATTAAATAAATTTTTGTGTAAGAGAAACTGTTTCGAAATTGATATTAAAAACATCTCTCTCTTTAGAAACAATTAGAATGAACATTTTCCTGTTTTATTTTATGGAGAATGACATTCATTGAAATTGCAATTGTTGTTTGCATGATACATAAATAATATAAATAAAAATGTAGTTAATAAATAAAAAAATTGAATCAATGAAAAAAGAATTAAGTTGAATGAAAATAAACTTTCAATTTAAAAAGTAAACTAAAAGTAATTCAGTTTTATATAAATTATTTTCACCATAATGAATTACAAAGAAATTTTTATCGTTTATTAACTGACATGAAATTTTGTTGAATCGAGTCAGACATAATATAATATAATATAATATAATATAATATAATTTAATATAATATAATATCCTAATCCAATTGATATATATTAAAAATATCTTTATTTTTTACTTAAATATATTTTTCAAGGTAAATTTGATTTGTCTCTCTAAAATAATGAAACGGAAATTTAATGAAAAAAGTCAATTTGATTTTTTATTTATGAAATTTAATTTAATTTAAAAGTCACCGATCAACAAAGTATTATAGAAAGAAGAATTTAAGAAAAATGAAGTATATTTTTATAATGACAAAAGAGACTGTTATTTAGAGAAAATTTTATTTTGTTTAAATATAATATATATTGATTTATCATCAATTTTATATTCTTTTCTAAGATTAATTAAAACACGAACAGAAAAATTGTAAAACTTGGTGAATAAAGTATGGTTTCAGTATTCTAACTGAGTTTTAGATCTCAGAAGACTGTGGGTCAAAACAAATCTTTTTGGCGTTCTCTTTATATTTTAGTTTGATATATACATATATATTTTACTATAATATCTTTTGCACATTGTTCAATATTTTTCAACCAAAAGTTACTAATTTTATCTAGATCCCAGAAAATAGTTTCAAAGAATTTTTTTGATAACTTAAAGACTTAATTAATACGAAAAGAAATTGTTGATGTTTCTGAACCGTTTACTTGAATATTTAACCCTTAATAACCTAGAGTTTCAATTTTGAATCCAATCTTTTAAACCGAATGTTCACATTACTATTAGTTTTTTTTATAGGTTGGCTGAAGTACCAAAATTGATACCTGTTTTTTTCTAAATAAATATGTAAAATAAATATTGTGATTTTTTTAGCTATTTTTTAGCTATATTACCCTCAAGCAAACAGAGTAATATTAAAAATAAATCACTTTCGTAAATCAGGCTACTAAGGTTTAAAGAAATGTAATACAGTTTATTAAAATAGAAATGTTTTGTTGAAATTTAGAAATATTTTGTTGCTTTTTAATACGTAGATTAAATGACTTAAAAATGACGATTGTTCTGATAAAGGTAAATATACATTTGAGCTAATTTGACTTAATTGAAATATTTATATTTATTTAGTATTTTTTGTGCTAGTAAATAATTTAAAAAATATCTCGGACTCTGTTACAAATATTATAATATTAATTGAACAGAACAAAAAAATGAAAAAATACTAAGTTCTTTGTTAAATCAGAGTATTTCTTCTGATTTATTTCTTATGAAATTAATAAATGCAAAGTTGAAGAACATACTTTTGAAAGATAGTTAATAAAATCAGAGGTTTGTATCTCCTGGGGGTTATAAGAAAGAAATTGAAGAGTCATTAAATGTAAATAATATGCCTAAATATTGCATAATTATACCTTTTTCTGAAGGATTTAGAAACTAACAATGGATTAAATTTAAAAATTACATCACGATCTCATTAAGTTAAAAATATGTTCAGTGTAATAGCAACGAATTTTCTTGTCGGTTAATTAATATACTATATTCACTGCTTTTACAGTAAAAAATATTATGGTTATAAACTAAGTTTGTCAAAATAAATAATTATTATTTGGACAAACCTAGTTGATAAAAAAATTAATTATCAAAAAAACAATTAGACAAAGCAACAAACTCTTTAATACAAAAAAATAAATGAATAAACATACAATAAATCCTCAGATCAAAATCATCATTTTCAAGTAATAATCATATAATTTTGAATATTTGTAATTATTGATTTTTTAGTATTAATTATTATTAATAATTTCCTTGACATTCTTGATATTGCAGGCTTTGAGATCTTTGAAGTTAATTCCTTTGAGCAACTGTGTATTAATTATACAAATGAGAAACTTCATCAACTATTCCACCACACAATGTTTATTCTTGAACAGGAAAAATATTAGTAAAAGGCCTATTTTTAGGTAAAGAATCCCGTTCATTTTCGCAAAGATAAATAAATAAACAAGCAAACATTCAATGACACAATCAACTATGAAAACTCACACATCAAACGCGAAAGGGTTACAAAAGCAATCGATAACGAACACAAATGTCAAAGATTACACACACAAAAAAATAATAACGCAGTGTCAGAGGAAGTATTACATTCAGTAATAAATCTATTACATATTTAAAACTTTGTTCTGATATTGTTTATGAATATAAATGTAATGGGTGCGATGTCATTTATATTGGAAGAACTTTCCATCATCTCAGTATACGAATTCAAGGACATGATCAATTAGAGAATAAGAGTAATATTGTAGAACGTAAGAAAAAATGTAAATGGGATTCTGTGTAAAGAGTTTGATAGTTATCGGGAGAGAGTTGCATTTATATACAGGTAAAATTAATTAATAATCAGTGACATGAAGATGAATGTTCATCCGTCGAATTATATTTTTTAATATATTTTTAATGGAATGAATATTGCATTTATTAAAAAATAAAAAGACGGTTATTTTTGACAGATCTCAACAAAAAGAAACTAGCTAATTGAAGAAATGCTAAATTCTTTAAGAATTAAGCACCCCCTGACTGATCGGATAACTGAGTATTGAAGAAACTAAGGTACCAGCATTGGTGTACAGGGTAGTGAGACTCTGTATCGGATAGAAACCAAAAATAGACGATACTAAGCTTACTGACTTTCTCGCACGGCTTTAGATGCAAGAATGCGAGCTTTCAGTGCACGGACACGCTTCGGTTTCCCAGTCAGAAAGGATCAGTCATGATTCCTCGTACCGTGATTTGTAGAGCTTTGGCTATGTAAACACGTTTCGTACAATGAGTAAAGGGACACCGAAATATACCCACATCATTTGTATTACTTAACCGAAAGCCGAGAATCACCTTTGGAATCACTCTTTGGTCCGTCTTCGCGGTACCTTCGAGGGGCACTGACACATCATGCATTGCGATCGGGTTCGAAGATTTTGTACATCCTTCCTCTGCGTTATTTTGTGAAGCGCTAGTACCATTGGTACTGCCTTGGGTTCGGTGATCGATCAGTAAATGTCGGATTAACCATCAATCCGTTTTATATGTCTTGTGACAATTTTCCATAGGATTTTCGAAACGTTTTTGATGTGTCTTTTTAGTTCCTTCTGTTCCGCAAAAGCTTTGAAACAAGAAGAATATGTGCATTACACTCTTTTGATATGCGACTGGAGCATTTTCTGGTACTCCTTTCTTTGTTCAATCACTTCTATCAGTTTTTCAGACACAGTTCCTTTGATTAGGTGTTTGAATTTCTCGTCAGTGTTGAGAATTCCTCTCTCATTCAAGCATTCGTGGTCTTCAACCAGATCTTTTTGCCGCCGAATAACCAGAGCATATTTGCGGGCGATGCGCTCTTTCATCAACTGCTTTTTACGGCTGCTGAGTTTTCTATTTCATGAGGCCATTTCAGAGTTTATGGTAGACCCTTTTTACCTCACGTACACCTTTTCGTCTATTGTACTCATAGAATACAATACGTGGTTTCACCAGTACCACACGCGCCTCGGGCAAACCTATTGACATACCCGCATGACGTATTCTGTCAATTTATTCTTTTAATCCATTAAACAACACACATAATTATGTGATTATATATTTTTTGATAAAAAAAATCTTAAACTGAATTCTAATTTTAAATAAAGTAAAATTGGAAATCATATTAAATGCAGTTAATAAATTAATTAAAATGTTAATTATCAGAAAACATTTTACCAACTGTGATATTTCTAGATTTATTTTCTCCTTTCGCTTTAAATTTTAATTACATCCTCCGTTTTATGTGTATCATAAATTTATTGAAATTTCCTAACACAATTATAGTTTTGAAACTTACAATTTAAATGTTAACCATTTTCATTCAACGATAATTTTTTAATTTATTTGTTTCACAAATAATTTTATTTTATTTATTTTAATTATTATTATTATATTTGAACCGGGAAAGTATAACGAAGATATGTTTCCATAATTGCTTTTTATTTGTTAATTTCATTAAAATTTGTTTTGATTTTTTGCCAGTGAAAAAAACCGATTTATTTTTATTAATGAAAATTTGATTTATATTTTAGTTTTAATAAAAAAGAACACTTTTGAGTAACAAATTTTATTATTTCAGACAACAGAAGGAAATGCTCCAAATTCTCTTGTATACCATATAATTGCTACAGATATGGATAAAGGTGAAAACTCGAGATTAAGATATCAGATTGTCTGGCCGAATTCTGACATTCAAAATTGTCCGTTTACTATAGAATCAGACGGCAGACTTTTTGCAAAAACTATTTTAGACCGTGAAACAAATCCTAAAGGCTATACCTTTCAGGTTTCCTATTATAAATATGTATATATGTTTCAGGATTGTAATATATAGAAGCCAAATAACGTTATGTTTCATTAATATTTAATTTTAAAATGCCCCAATTAAATGTTGAAACGTCAACAAAAGGAACGTAATGTAAACATATTCTAACATTATGTTTATGCTTTTTATCATGCTTTTTACTTTTATTCTAAGTGTAAAGGATACTGACAGATCCGTGGTAATTCGATGGTCTATGAATGCACTTTACAATAAAACAAATGAAAATAAAAATAATACTAAAAAATAATATTTTGCTAATAAAACTTTTGATAAATAGTAAATAATAATAACGAGAAATATGATGCATCAGAATCAAGAGACAATCACATGAGAGAAATGTTAAATGTAATGCATAAAATCTTCTACAGAATATTTCTAATGAAGATTATCTGATAGAGAAGGATTTTGTAGAATACGAAAATGACTAGAGGATCGAAATTAATTCAGGAGGATTCTAGATGGATAAAGGCAATTGAATCGTTGATCAACGGAATTGGATTTTATAGTGACTTGTCATTTATATATATATATATATATATATATATATATATATATATATATATAAATTGTATATATAAATATAAATTGTTAATATAAAAAAATCTATATCAATATTATTTACATGGAATTTAATTTCTTTTCTAACGAGAAATTGAAAAACCTTTCCAGCATCAGATCTTTATCATCACAACAAAAATCGCTGCACCATTCTCAGCAAGCTCAGATAATCAACCGAACATCTCTCCAATATCCTTTGTTTGGGCAGTTGTCAAATTGCGGTCAAAATTAGAGCTACCTCTAAAACAGGGAAAAGTTGATCATAACTCCAAATCAAGTGGCAAATAATAAGATATCCTAGCAAATTATTATACCTCAAATAATCAATTCCTCTCAACTTTTTCCTACTTCGTTGTGACCGACCATAGCGTTGTCTTCTTTGTGTTCTATCTGTTAGTATATTATTTCTAATATAGTTTTATTAAACTAAATTTTAGTTTATATAGTTATTTATATCATTTGTTAAGAGAACTCACTAAAACATCCGTCTCAGTTAGCTCTTTTACAGAATTGTTTCCAATAAAATTCTTGGGAAATGAAAAATAATTAAGACTGCTCATAGTTTTTAATCGAGATAATTAAAAGTCGCCCAAATAAAGAGTGTATGAATAATGTTTCGAAGATCACAAAAGTAATCAAAACCATCAACAATGAGTTTTGGTCTTAACGCAACCACGATATAGAAATAGTCATCATATTAATATATTTTAAGTTTTAAATTTTAATTTATTATACAAATTATTGTAATAATAATTTCATATAAATAAAAAGTAATAATTTTAATAACTTCTCTGTTTCAATCCACAACCCACAGGTGATGGTCGCTTGAAGCTAAACCTCCCTGTAGGCACTGTTAAATAAAATAGATACATAATTGTTAGGGTGACCGTACTTACAATAATAATATGTTCAAACCTGAAAACCGATTTGATCAAACGAAAGTACGTCTTTGGTCAATTTAGTTTTTTTTGATGTAAAAATATATTAAAAATCAACGTATAAACGATGAACTTTAATCCTGATTCGAACAGTAATCACAGTCGAAATATTTTCGTTAATGTTTGAAAAAACAAAAAAAATAACGTCACTTTTTGCCAAAAATGAGATAATGCGAACTTCAATATCTGAGGGTTTTTAAATCGCTTCTTTATTTTCTTTCTTGTCTTCAATAGTAATAATTTGATGCGTCAAAAGGCGAAATGAAGAGAATGTCCACAGCAAAAAGGCTGATATCAAAAATAAATCCCGGCAGCTTTTATGATAAGCAATTGCCAACGGTTAATTATTATTAATGATCTTTTTATTGATTACTATTATCATAGTAATTCTATGGAGATAATAATTATAATTTCATATAACTTTAATTCTTGTTTTTCTCCATTTTTTTAGTCTTCTTCTCTCTTGAACAACTTCTTCTTGAATTTCTCTCTTGAACTTCTTCTTCGTCTTTATGATAAAAATAATCTTCTTCTTCTTTCAGACAAAATAACTCAAATAAATAAAATAAATAAAAATAAAATAATCTACAAATCTCAACTGTAAAGGTTTGAACATTATCACATACAAAGAGGTATTACAAAAAAATTGAAAGCGAAGGAATTCTGTACAAATAAAACAAAGAATAGAAATAAAGTAAAAGAGAAATCGAATCATATTAACTTTTTGTCACTCGTGAAATAAGTAGGGCACTACAATAATAATACGTAAATATTTAATACGGAGATTTAAGATCTGTACTCATGGTTTGAAATAACAGTAAAACAGAAAATCAACTTTTTTTCTTTATTTTACCGGGGTAAGAATATAAGATGGAAGCAGAGATGACAAGATGTCTTACATATGTAATGATAACATGGAAAACTAATTAACATGAATTAACTAGTTGCATAAAACATTGATATGTAAAATGAACAAATCCTTTTTTAAATTAAGTGTCACATCTTTCTGAATTTCGACCTCAACTGAGTTGAACAAAATAAAAATGTATATCTTAATTTTAAAGAAAAACTAGAAATTAATTTTTTCCCGTGAGATTGCTCGATCATCGGGAGTAAATTAAGTCATCATTAATGCTTTTTTCCCATAAAAATAGAAATTAATCTCTTCTTCAAACTATGACAATCAATATAAAACAGAGAAAACATGTTGCCTGAAATTTAAGACAAATAAATTATTTATCCGAGTGATTTACAAGCAAAAGAGAGCGCAATATTGCGAATTGAAGGAATCGATTTGTAAAATTTAACAAAACCTAAAAGAGAAAAATTATGCTATATGATTTTCACAACGAATTACTGAATTTGAAAAAAAAGAAAATACTTTTGTGAGGTAAATATAAAAGAAGTGAAAATTTTTTGAAGTTAGAATTTTTAATTATCAGGTTGAGATATAGTATTCAATATTTACAAAGTATAGAGTAACCATTAAATTTAAAGTTAAATTATTTCAGATTGAATTTAATTTAAATTATTATAATTCATCAGGTATTTTAATTTTACAGTAAAGTAATTATTTAGTATTTGTAAAATTATATGAGTTTACAACTGATATCCCCCCAAAAAAATACACGTGATAAAAAATAGTTTGTTTGAATATTCAGAATTTGTGAATTTTTAAAAAGCTGTTTTGTGTAAAAGATTGTGGTAATAAAAATATATTTTTCAATGAAATTGTGGTTTAAATCATTAACTAACGTAATACCTTTATAAGAAGCATCATGAACCCACTTCCTTGCAAATCTACTTTACAAAACTCGAAAACCTTTTCAATTATATCACCCTTTTTTATGTATAATGTATTTTATTCTTTTTAATTTTCTTCAAATATATATTTTAAGATCTCAACAAAGCTTAAGGTTTGTGACGCAAAATAAGAAAAGATATTCACGTTTTTTTCAAAAACCTTTAATATTTGTGAGCTTGAAAAAATTTCCCATTTTTGTAATTTATGTTTCTTAACAAATTAATTTGATAAATTGTTGTTCTCTTAAGAGCGTCGAAATTGTTGTTCTTGAAAATATTTAGTCTAACTTTTAATTTTGATGAATTATTGAATTTTCTATTTTTTTACATAATAAATTGAACTTTTTATTTTTAACTCTCACTTTATTAAATCTTTGAATGAATTATATTATATATTCTTGAAAATTAATTCAAAGTCTAAATTTATTTTATAATTTTTCTAAAAATTATAAATAAGATAATAAAAGTTGTATTTTGTGAAATTTTTAGAAATATTCTTAGAAATTTAAACATATTATTATCATTAATTTTTTGCAATCCATTAAACAAACTTCTAAGAATAGATACAAAAAAATGAAAAAATATAAAGAAAAAGGTAGAATAAATTAATATAAAAAGTATATAATTCGGTTGAAATTAGTTTAAAATTCATCAAAACAAAATTTAGTCTTACAATTAATTTCCTTAATATTGAAAGGCTTAATAGAATCTTTCTATAAGACTTCATTTAAGCAATGTATACATTTATAATAGTGATTTTGTCCCATTTTTACAGATTTATTATATTCGATTAATTTTTTAGATTTCAAATTATTGATATTATTCTTTTTATTGAGGAATTCTCGATTGATTGTCCATGAATCACACGGCGGATAATTATTAGTCCACCAAGAAAGTATTGCAAAGAAAGATTAACTCGAAAATTCTTTTTTAAATTAAGTTTCGTAAAAACTGGTAAAGCGCAAACTAGAAAACCTTAAAAATTATTTTATAAAAAAAATATTATTATATTATTTTAAACATTGAAAATATATTCAATTCGTCTTCGTTGTAAAAAAGGTCACCCCGCAATTAAAATTATGATATGTCATTTATTTAATCTTGTTACTGCAACTACTATTACGTGTACGTTTGCTGCAAATCATTTAAAACTTGTATAAATTAGAAGTGTTTAGAAACCTTAAGAACATTCTGGAACAATTTAGAATATTTTAGAAATTTTTTATATTATTAAAGTGAATGCAACATAGTTATCTTCCTGGGACAAGCGACTGTACCATATCCTTAGTGGAAAGCAAAGGAACATTGGGATACTATACAGACCAAGAAGCCAGTAAAGAAACGATCCATTCCTCTAAAAAACAAAAATTTCTAATGGGTCATTCAACTCATCAACTTACTATCCTTGTTTTTTTATTCTTATGACAGTGGATATGAAAACCATGAAGAAGGAGAATATGAGGCTACTCCTACAACAAGCATAAAACATCATCAAAAGCAAAGTTTCAGTTAACGTGGTACCTCCACAAGAGTATTAACAAGCAAAGCTGCTAACTTATGCAAGAAATTAGCTCCTGGAGGCATTGACATCTCAACTCCATGTCAATCAGTTATTTACAGGTCAAAAATCAAAGAGAAAATCAAGCTGAAAAAAGAAATGATCAAAAAGTTACATATAGAAAGTTAATCCTCAAACTTTGATGGCAAGCACATCGACTCAATCGATTATCAAGTGGTCGTCCTTAAAAAAGAAAGACGAGAAATCAAATTAGATGTCCTGGGCTGGGTAGATGGCAGGGAAAAACAATTGATCAAGTAATTTCTAAAGTCCTTGATGAATTTCATCTACGGAATTCAATACCGATGATGGTTGCATATACCACCAGTGTTAGCACTGGCAAAAAAGAATGGTGTTGTAACATTTTAACCAATGTTCACAGAGAAACGCATCAACAAAACTCAGTTTATCAGTTGTGAACACCATGTATTAAACAGAATCCTCCGTTTGGTGATAGATGAAGAATTTTGGAAGTAAAATACTACCGACAAACATCAAATATTCATTTGTATCTCAACTGTTGAAGGGGTACAAACAACTGAAAACCCAGTTTGATAACGGAACAGGAGTAATTCTCAAAACACCAAGCTGGAGAAATGATATGAAAAAAGAAAACTTCATTCAAAATCACAGTAATTCGATGGTTGATAATTATAATTATTCGTGGTAAAATAATAACTCGTTTAAATAAATGCAGTGTTATTAAAAAGTATTTTTATATTTAATTAACTTGTTCTGGTTTAAATTTGACTTTGTTTTATGGATAATAAAATAAATTTAGAAGTAAGAAGATAAAGGGTTGAAATGATTTCGACCATTTAACGATAAATGTAAATGGGAGGTTTTTTAACTAAGATATTATCTCTTATGTTTATTTATTCATGTTTTTCTTTTCTAATTAAAAATAATTAATAATCTTTTCTGTGAGATGTTATATTTTTTAACATATTTTTATGTTTAATGAAATCATTGAATGATTTAGAAATTTTGAAGTTAATATTATATTAATAAATTTTAAATAATAAATGTAAAATAAATAAAATCCGAGTTTTGTTTAATTGTTTAATGACTTTCTGAAACGTGTACGATATTACATTATTTTGTTTTAAATATATACTACTAATTAAAACTTAAAAATAGTTAATTAAAACAATTTAAATAAAACAATGTCATTTAAAAATAATATAATGTTTTTTTAATATATAAATATTAATTCTTGTAAATAAAAATCATCATGATTGTTCCGGCTCAAAGACTCTTGTTTAATTTTATGCTTTGCCTCTGCAACATCGCATTTGCGATTGCAGAATCCTTTTATTAACGGTGGCAATGATCTTCGAGATTTATCATTTTTATTTCTAATTTATTGCTACAGAATCATTTATGGTAATAAATTTCTTTAATTTTAATTGGATTCATTTTAAAAATTAATTAACAAAATAAATAAAAAATAAATTGCAAATGGTTTTTGTAAAAATTGAATATTGTAATATAAGAAAACATCAGACTAATTAAAATAAATTGGGAGAGATTAATCGATTTCTTTTTTAAAAATTAGTAAGTAAAAAATCATTTTTTTTAATTTGAATTTATTGATGTTTTTTAGTATCAAATTTAATAATTTTAATTATCACAAAATACAAAACGTTTAACATATTCTTATTGAAAACACAAATTAGCTTTATTAAGAACACCAACATGGCTTTTCGAACTTTTATTTTCATTACAATCAGAATTGTCTTTTGGACAACTCTCAGCAAAACTCTCGTCATTCGACATCGTTCTAAATTGATAAATTTTAGTTAATGTTTTTAATAAACAATTATTCGAACAAATTTTTCATTATTTTCAGATTTTATTTTTAAAGTTCAAATTTTGTAATTTTATTAATAATTTTATCTACATATTAATTTTATTTAAAAAATGATTGTATGTAAAGAAAGAACATTTATTTAATTTGAAACTTAGTTAAAAGTTATTTACTTTATTTAAATTTTTAATATGAAAATTTGAAACGATTTAATATTTTTCAAGTTTTTAAATATCTTATGCTGTACTTTAAAATGCAAATTATACTCGAATGATTATTTATCGTGAACATTCAAAATATCAATTTTCCATCTGGGTGGGAGAAACACATTTCCAAATACTAAACTCAACATAGAAAATTCAACAAACCAATTTCAACATACCAAATTTAAAATATTCCTCACAAGCCTTAAATAAATTAAAATTTATCCATGCCATAATTTCCGATTATGTTGTTACTGAAGATTCTCGGAAAGCAAGAGTAAGTTGTCGATTGACTCCGAGAGATAAAAAAAACATTTATGGAACAGAATCTGTATCTGGCTTATAGAGGGAATTTGTCTGAGGAATATTGATCAATCATCTGAAGAGATATAACATTTAGGCTGTTTGAGTTCCTCATTTTATTTTAGCTCAATAAAGAGAATTAATTAAAAATCAAGTGAAAAATTAATGATAACGGGTTTTCTTAAATAATTTATATAAATAGATATATAAAAATACAATTTTTGAAAAAGTCTGTTTATGTTTTAATTTATTATAATAATTAATGACTTTCGTTTTTAACGAGTTCGAGTCTTCCCGATCAGAGAAGATTTTACATAAACACGTTGAAAAATTGAGTAAATTATTGAATACCAATGAATATTCTAAGTCTTTTATTGAAAAACTCACTTTTGAGACTAGATACAAAATAAACTGAAAGAGATCAAATTATGAATTTTTATTTTAATGAAACAATCAATTTAAGTGTTGATGAAACAGGAAGAATAAAGTCGAGAAGAGTCTTAAGATTGAAATTTCCTTCATACCAAATTATACATAGAGATTAATTTATTCTGAAGAATCCAAACATCTAAAAAATTATATTCTTAAAGCAAAAAATAATCGTTACATAAGAAAATTATATCTCAATCATTTAAAGTTGGAAATATGTTTTATAATAAATCACGTGCTCCTTTGGGTTTGTGTGCAGACATTGTTCACCATTAAGAGGTACTTTGTCATATACACTGGAGAAATCACCAGTCATCTGTGCAAACTAGTCTAATAGCACATTTAAAGAGAGGGAAAGAGTAATTATTTTGAGCTTAAGAAACTTGTAAGTGTAGCTTGAGTATAAATGATTTCGAAATTCTGTGCAAGCATTTCAAAAATTATTGGGTGCGAGTGTCGTTTAAAGCTTTGATTAAAAGATCTTATGATCCTCAAAGTAATGTTCAAGAGGCACTCTCAATCAAGAGTTGTTAAGAGTTTTCGATTTATTTTACGAAATAGATTACATAGTCATACATTTCACATATATCATCCGTAAAAAGCTAAATATCAGTGATCTGAAGATGACGATTATAGTGACCATTTTTAATTAAATAAAAAAATCTAATAAGAAAAAATCATTATTAACATAAAAATACTAATATTATTATTTATATCAAAATCACATATTTTACCTATCTATAAAAAAAGGAAATTAACTATTCTTATGTAAATAGTTAAGAAAACAAAATTAAACCGAAAAAATTGTTTAAATATTCTAAAAGTGATTGCACCAATTCAAAATGATTGGATATTTTGTATAAAATATATTTGTTCAATAAGTCATGGACATTCTCTTTTATTATCGATTTTTATTGCGATTTTGAATCGATATTCAATATTTGAATAATTTGAATTTGGCGTGCGAAATGTTTGGGAGATTCGACTTCAACGGTTTCGGTGACTATAGAGCGATGCTGATCGACCAGCCGCCGCAGACCGTTGTCAATTTATTGTCAATCGATTTCTGCTACTCGACATCAAATTATGGCGCTTACACCGTTCCGATTGGCCGAAAACGGAGGCCGCGCTGGATTAATCAATTACTTGATTAAATCCCAACAATTGGCACCCAAATTGTCCGTCGATTAGGTAATATCGATGGATCGTCGAGCGTCACACACTCTGATCGACAGAGGCAGTGGCCGCATCTTTAAATACAGAGCCCACGGTGACAGGCCACCGTTAAAGGTCGAGTTTTTAATTACCCGTATTTCCTTTTCTCTGTTATTAAGAGATGCGAGTACACTTCAACGATAAAACCTTCAAAATATATATTTTTAAATGACATTCTGTTTGTTTTTTTCACAATTACCATTGTGTTTTTAAATTCAATATCAATTAAATAGCACAAATTAACATTACATTACTATTATTTTTTTAACAAGAGAATATTTATTTTTTTCCAAAGATCTAATATAACTTTTTTGTAAATAAATTTTAACTCGTTTTTTTTTCATTTTTATTTAAGAAATTCTTTATTTTTTGTTTTTGTTTTAATATTTAATCTTATTTTCTTGAAATTTTTTCTTGGAACTTATTTTTAATTTAATGTATTATTTATTTCTCTTCATTTTCTTTTAATTTTTTTGTATTCTGCTTTAATGAAAAATAATGTTATAAGGTCGGTGAAATGTCTTGTCTATTGATTTATTAGGAATTTAATTATTTACTTTTTAAATAATTTATTTCAGTTAATTTTTAAATACAAAAAAATCAATAATTTTAGTTTTAATAAACATTAAATTTTCGGGATCAAGTATTTTATCAATAGAAAATTTTGATTTTGATAATTTTTCAATACTGTCTTCTGATAACAATCCTGAAACCTTTTTAATATTGTTCTAAAGACAAATTGGTTTACCTCATTTTATGAAAGAAATTCCTTTTAATATTTTTTCCTGATGATATCGGTTAAGTGGCTTTTCAAAAAAATATATTCTAATATTTTTTAAATAAATTAGTCAATCACAAAAGTAAATTAAATATTGAAAATGGTAAACAAATGTAATATCAGTTTGGAAAATAATTAATTTCGTTTTCTAAACTTTTTTCAAATATTTAAAGGCCACAACTTTCATTCTAGGTGCACCAGAAATAAAGGGACACATTTTTAAGGAAAACCGATTTGGTGAAAAATACATTAAAAATGTGAACAGAAAACAGAGAAATAATTTTACATCTGACAAAATTATTTATTAGTGAAAAACGAATTATTTAACAAAAAATTCTAAATAGTTATTACTATAAGTAGTCAACTTACTTTCATGAAACATTAAATATTGGTATTATTCCAAAATAGCGTTTCGTCGACGGCATTTGTATTTCAAAAATGTCATTTACTTTTCAAGCGTGTTTTAATGACGATTATTTATTTTTTAACATATGACCCTTTCATTCGGACAGCTGTGGTCGCGTCAATTACCGAAAAGGAGCGCTCCGCAGCGGGATATTTCCCGTAGACTGGCATAAAATATAATTGTATAAATTAAGATTTCAATTATATGGTAAAAGATTTAAACGTTAAGATTAAATTACTAAAAATTTACTGATTTAATAATAATATTTGCCGTAATGACATTATGATCAGATTTATAATTATCCAAATCGAAATAATAAAATTATGAAATAATGAATAAAGGAAGTTTATAAATTAGTTTCATTTATTTTTGTTCTATGGACGTTTTGAAATTCTACGAACAAAAAAGCAATGTCGTTTATATGAATCATGTGTTACAATTCATTTCTATTACTTTTATTGTTACTCTTATTGTATTTATATTTTTATTATCCATCCTCGTCATTCAAGTACTGAAAAATTCCATAAGTAACATAAAACGTTTTTTTAAACCTTCCTGTAAAAGTAGGTTAACAGATCAATTGTACTTCAGTGATCTGTGTACCTACTTTCAGCAATAAATAAAATAATTAAAAATCAGATGATGTTATAAATATAGAAATTAATCAACGAATAAATTATAGAGAAAAATTTTATCAAAATCTATAAACTAAAAAACAATTTTTATGTCCATTCTTTATGCAGACAGAACTCTACTTGGTCAACAGAATTTTAATTAAAAAATATTTTGAAAATAAACAAAATAAAAAATTAACAAATTCTTTTGGCCAAGCAGGTTTCCGACCGAATAAAAAATGGATACAAAAAAACTTTTTGATTTACTAGTTAGACTTTAAATAGGTTTACTGGACTTCATTTATTTTTCAACTTATTTTTATTGCGTAATTCAAACTACTTATAATCTATAAGTAGGTCTTTTTATGCTAATATTGTCCAAGAACTTCTATGGGATCGTTTTGTTCTAATTTTGAAACCTTAAAAAGCAAGCTAAAAAAGAATGAAAAAAACAAATATGAGTTTTTAAAAATCAAAAATGTAAGAATATTCGAAAAAAATATGTAAGCCTAAACAAACATATTAAAAATATTAACAGAAAATTATAATCAAAATGATATTATAAATTATATAAACTATTGTCATATAATCTAGAAATATAATATAATGTGTTATTTTTTTACTTTTTTCTTTTCATTTTATTACTCCTATTTTTAACATTTTGTTGCTTTTGTTATTGTTTCAAATTTACAAATCGTTGGACGCTTTTATCGGGGCGTTGTTATTTATACTATCATTATATTGTAAAATCACAAATAATATAAATTTTACAAATTTTTTTTTATAAAAATTCAAAAAGTCCTTTAATATTTGGGATTTAAGCAATATAATAATAGTAGAAATAATGATGCTTTCTGTTAAGAATTTAAACAAAATTTTCACAAAAATTGCGCTTTAGACGGGGCGCAGTTGTTGGTGAGCGCCTTTGTCGGGGTGCTTTTTTTCACATTAAATTGGAATACAAAAAATGTTTTAATAAAGCACCAACATATTTTCAAAATCATTTATTAAATTTATATTTATTAACAAATTTCATAATTACTAATTTGTTTTGCTCGTATATGTCGGCACGCCTTTGTCGGGGTACCTAAAATCACATTAATTTAGTCTGAAGATGGCCCTGGCTAACAAACTGAAATGATTTACTCAAAAAAATATAAATTGCCGCTTTGTTTCTTTAAGCATTTTCTGTTATTTTTAATATTTTTAATAACATTATCATTATTAAATGAATTGAATGAGAATGAAAACTTAAAAATCAGCTGTTTAAATTATAGACAAAAAACAATAATTTACTAGAAAGAATTTTTTTAATACTTATAAATGATCAGAAATATGAGATCGTTTATGTTGTTTTTTTAGTTGTTTTTATAATAATGATAATTAATTAATGTGTCTATTTTCTTTTAAAACTACTTTTTCATGTCAATATAAACATTGATAAAGTCAATTTATTTACAATTTTCGTTATTAATTATATTAACAGAAGGATATTAAATTAAGTTTTCTCTGTAGTCGCGTATTGTTGCAGAAATTTATTTAATTAGACTTTTTATAAGATTTACAAGATTTTTTAATAATGAAAGAAAGTTGCTATATTTAATTGAAATAATTAATAAACTGAAATAAAATAATAAAAGAAATTAATAGTGAAATTTTTTTCTTTGACAAAAAATAATAATTTGTTTAATTCATTAATCTTTTTTTCTGTTTAATATTTTGCATATTAGTTTTATTGGATGGAAAGAAAAGAATTACTGATTCATGTAATATATTTATATACTAACGAGATGCTGAAAGAGCCTTGGACGACTTCATCGCTTCCGGAACTCCAGAACTCTATGAAACTGGAATAAAAAAATCTTGTCCCTCATTGGCAACAGTGTGTTCAATATAATGGTTTTTAGTTTGACTAATAAAGTTAATTCTAAAGAAAGTTATGTTCATTTAAAGTTGACTTTTAAAAAACGACATTTCTTTTGCATCAACCTAATATATATATATATATATATATATATATATATATATATTGAACATTGCATATAAGCCCTTGTAAAGTTCCGAATTGACGAAAATCTTCTGATAGAAAAACAAAATTTCACGTTATGGTTATTTTTGGTTAATCGTTTTGAAAAACCTCTTTTAGCTCACTCTGATTAGTATTGATTTTCAATTGTAATGTTTTGGTAGGATTGGCGGTGATAGCGTCCGGTCCCATAGGAATGTGGCTACCAGTTCATTGACAACTGATGGACGAAAATCCAGATTAGCCGCTGTATTTGCGTCGTTTTAATTCCAATTATAAACTGTCGCCCTAATGAGGGCAGTTTTTTATTCTATTTAATGGTTGCAACCCCCAAACGTTGCACCTCGCACAAAAGAAACAGCCGATCTTCATTTATTAGCATTTAAGAATCCACGATAGGTAATTTAGACTTAATTTCCGTATAAATGCCAAAATAAAATTGATTGTGCTTCTTACCAGAGCCTTTCTCGTTTTTCTGTGAAGATCATTTTTTTGCTACTACAAAAATGTCTAATTGAACACAATTCGATTCATCTAAATTTATTTCTGACATGAGTTTTTGAATTTGAGAAGTGGTGTATTTAAAAAAAAGGCTTCTAATTGCTGTCCTACGATTTCATGGTCAAAATTCGTCTCGTCCTAGACCAATAATATTGGTATGAATAATTCTCAAAGAATCTCGTGGCATTCTAACGCACTGTGATCAAGATTTAATTTAAAATTGTCTGTAAAATTTTTAAGTGATAAGAAAAAATCAAATTATTAAAATTTATTGATTATTTATTTACAATCTTTTTAGCGGTGTTTCCGCTTACAATCGTAAATCATATTATTTAAACAAGTAACATAAATAATAAAATTACAAATTTATTCTTCCTCTGATCAAAAATTTCAAAACTGATTAAAGTAATTCAAAAAAGTTTTTTTAATGATTTATAATAAGAATAACTAAAATTACCATTTTAAAGATATTATTTTAATTGATCTGAGCGCGGCAGCCTCGCCCAAACCTTAACAGGTCGTATCTTGTTCTCGTTTTAGATTCGTGATTTCTGCGTGATAAATATATTCTATTTCGATATTTAATTTTATAAGCAAACAACACACATATTGTTTCCAATGAACAAGAACCGCAGACAACATAATCTCCAATAAACAAATCTCTATCAGTTGATATTTTTTCACACAATAAATATATTACATTTAGATATTTAATTTTATAAGTAAACAACACACATACTATTTCCAATGAATAAGAACCGCAGTCAACATAATCCCCAATAAAAAATTCTCTGTCAATTGATGATTTTCCTCAATTTTGGAATATTATCGTTGATTCATCCCATTGATCATGAATATCTTCACAATTTTTAATAGGTACTGAAATTTCGTCAATTTCTTTTATACGCAATCTCTGATCGGGAATTCTTTCATAATTATCTTCAAATGTTTTCGTAAAATAATCCATATTAAAAATATGATCAAATTGCAAAGTTATCTCTTCCTTTAAATTAGAAATTCAATTTCATTTAATGAATAATTTTCTTTAAATAAAAAATCAATATCTCTTAGTAAATTTTATTTATTCTCACAATCTCTATATTAACTGATGCATTCAAACAATGCAACAAAAATTACAATTTTTCACATAATAATAATAATAATAATAATTTTTGTTTTTCACAAACATGAATTCAACCAATACAAAAATTTTCCAAACTCTAATTTTTCAATTTAATTACATTTTCCTTTTACTTACAAAAAAACTAATTCAACAAAAATACAAATTTTCTAAACTTTCTCAAACTTTAAAAAGTTTTTAATTTTACCTTTTACATTCTCAAACACTGAGTATTTCCACTTTTGGTGAGTTATTTCTATTTTTGGAGTATTTATAGATATCCAAAAAAGTTATATTAACTTCCTGTCAGTAAATATCATCACCATAACTGTATTAAAAGCTTAGTCAATGATATAAAAATATAACAAACAAAATATAGTCTTGAGTGATTTCTCTAAGAATATCTGATTATATGACAATTATTTGCTTATAGAAATTATATAATCTTTACTACTGAAATATATGGCTGGTCGATCTATTATTAAATTTATAGATACATATTTATTAAAAATATTTATGATAAATAAAGATAAAATTTCAATCGATTCAGGAAGTGATAGTTGGGGCAGAGGTTCTTTGAAAAATATAGACAATAACAAATATTATAATATCAAATCCGTTCAAACATTAAAAGAAAAAATTGTTTTATAAGTCAAAGATTATATAAAGTCACAAAATGATAAAAATGTTTTTATTAATACTCCTTTAAAGCTTAATTCTCTACCTTAAATTTTCAAGGTATTTATTTTATAACTATTTGAGGATTTTCGTATTAAAATAATATTTTTTGATAAAGTTTTGATGTTTACTTTGAGGAAGAATATATTTTGATCACTCCCAGTTTGATTTAAATGCACAAAGTTCTCTGATAAACAGCGGGAATCGAAATTCTGTGCTGGCAGAAAGGTAGCAATTGTCAGCAAGTCTCGGAAAGTATGCTTTTTAAGGTGACCAAATGTCATAACTTGTACTTCTATACCATAATAGAAGCCATTGTAGTTTCCCCTGAATAAAAATTTACTTTTGAACCAGTACCGCTTGAAGAGTAATTCATTAATCTGCCACCGCCAAACGGTTGTTCCCAAGAAAATCATATAAATAACAATAAATAAGATGATACTTAAATATAATAATAATTTAAATTAAATGAATTAATTTAAGAAAGTCAATAATATTTAAAATTTTAAATTTAATTAATCATTAAATAATTATAAAATGAATAAAACCGTACCAACCATATAATAGATAAAAAATGTCTTTACTATATATTATTGTTGGCGATTCTACACTACATCCATTTAATATTATTTGATTTAATTAAGAAAAAGATATTTCAAGTATTTCATTCAATACAATATTCTATAAACAAAAGAATATACCAAATTGCGAATAAACGAAGACATATGTGTTTTACATTATTGAACTCTCTATAACAAAAGAAACATCCCAACTAATCAATTCAATATCAAAACCAGATATAAAATAACTAAATTAAATATCCCTATTACTATTTTTCCTTATTTTAACTACTGTGATAAATAGTCTTTTTATTCTTTTTATCCTTTCCGTTTTACTATTGTTAATATTTTCAATAACAGTTTAATTACTAGCATATTTGTTTTTATTTCATGTTCACAGATAGACTTAGATCAATCTGTTAACTTGCTTTTACAGTCATCATTGGCCAACAGCGAGACCTGTTCTCTGTCAACATTACGCCAACGGATATCAACGCATAGGAAAAGCCATGCTTTGTTACCAGAATGGCATCAATTATCGACAGTCATTATAATGGCAGTCACTGACTGGCCCAGATAACGACCGTAATGGTCTTGGTGCTGGGCTTATTTTTGATACACTTTAAATTTAGAATATTTGTTCGGCCCATTCAAACTGTTTCACAAAAAAATAATTCGTCTGAAAGATCAAAACAAATATTTTGAAAAAATCAATCGTCCAAATAATTCAACTTTTTCAATCGACAAAATACCTCAAATCTATGAAATCAGTCAAAATAATAGCTCTTCTAAAAGGCATAGCAAAATTCACAATTTTAACTCACGAAAAAAGAAAAAAGTAAGATTCAAAATCATTTTATGGCTAATAACTCGCTCAGATTGGTTATCCAATCAGAGCAAGCCAAGTGGACATTTAATTTAGGATTATTAGGCAAATCAAATTCAAACATAATACACGGTGACTCGACAATTAACATTCATCAACTCTGATTATATTTATTAGTTTTATTTTAGTTACATATTCAACAACAACAAATGTTTAAGATAATGTTTTCAATAATCTTTAAAGAAAAATGTAAACCAAAGACAATACTATATCTTATTATTAAAATAATATTATAAATTAATCATACAAAATCGATAAAGAGTGAAGCATCTTATTTGTATATTGCTTCCTGAAAATCTTCTACAAAAGTTTATAAATATAAATGTTGTAATTGAATTCTTCGAGACTCCCTTGTGGTTTAATGATTATTAATGCATTTTATTATATATGATTATAAAAAAATTATTCATTTCAATTTTAACTAAAATGCTAATCATATTATTCTCCATATCATATTCTGTTAAGAAGGGATAAATTAATATTTTTATCAAATGATAATAAATAATTAAAATCATTGTATGAACTGTTGGGAATAAAATTTATTATTCAATAATGATAATATATTATGATAGTTGTTTTATTAGTGTTATAATTTGTTTTTGGTAATTCTACTCTAATTTTACTTTTATTTTACAATTTTTTTCAATGTGTTTCGGTTCTCTGATATAGTTTTAATATTCTGTTTGTGTAATAACCGAAAATATTGTATTATTAGTTAATAGGAACAGTTGAATTAGGAATAAAGATTAATTTTATCTAAAATGTATTTATACTTATTCCCCTATTAGTTGTACATATAAATCTCTTTTAAGTATCCATTTTCTTTTTGATTTGAAAAATATTCTGTGTTCGATAAAGACTCCCTTTTCGTTTTAGACTTAAAGCTATATTTGTTTATTAATAGGAGGGGTTAATTTAAATTTTTATCTCGAGTGAATAATTTATTATTTTTTAATTTAAAGGGTAAAATATTTTTATGTTAATATGCTTATTTAATATTTTAAAATTAAAAATGATATAATAAAACAACTATTAAAAAATCAAAAACGTTAAAAATAAAATATTTTTAATGTGTTTTTAGATATTTTAAAAAAATTAAAAATGATATAATAAAAGAAAATCATAAAAAATAAAATATCTATTTAAAAATAAAAAAATATCTTCTAATGTATCTATTAAATATATTAAAATTAAAAATGTCAAGAAAACAAAAATATTAAATATTTATTTATAAATAAAAATATTTTTAATAAGTAATTTTAAAAAAAACTTTGAAATAAATTTTGAAAATAAAGTTTAAATAATTTTTGAAATAAATTTTCAGGATTTTAAAAAATTAAATCGAAAAAAATTTAATAGATTAATTTGGGTCGAAATAATTAAATTAACAGGAAAATTTGTTTTAAAGATGTGAATTGTTATATAAATAAATTTTGGTGTTAATAAAATGAATCCTGATATTGAGGTTGCAACCACTTCTCACAATTAATTTTAGATTTATTTCTATAAAATAAAAGTTTAACTCTTGTTTATTAATATAAAAATTTTCAAAACATTCCAAACTGTGGACGTAAACAAAATATTTGTATCAAGTTACGTTTCTTTTCGAAAAAAATTAAATGAAAGTCATGTATTTTTCAAAATTTGAGAAGTAGATTTGGAAAAAGTTAACATATTTTCATTCAAATGCTTATTCACGCGGTTTGAATATATTGATGTCAACCTTAAATATCATCTTTGCTTTAGCAAACCCTCAGGGATTGCGTTGGAAGCCAGCCATAGATTAGCTAAAGAGAATTATATTACAAGCATGAATAGAATGTCTAGAGAATTGGATATCCTAAAGTAGTTTAAATTGCCTTTGCATAGGCTTCGTAAAAAAGCAGGAGATGTCTTGTTGTACCTCATAAACTGACACCTACTTGAGTGTTTCGATTTATAATATCTTTTGTTTCAGATGTCATGGAGATAAAGTTCATAAAATAAAGTGCCCTAAGTATTAAATAGTGAACACATTCCAGCGAATATATCAAACCAGTAAATAATAACTTAAGAAACATTTTGATAGATGTGCAAGGTTTGAACACAAAGTAAGCTAATAACTCTCATGCCCGCCTATTAATCACATCAAATAATTACTCTTCATAGAGTTCATCTTGTCAAGAAGGAACTTTAAAAATTCTTTGGACTCACACTATATTTCAACATGAAAGTTTCACCCTTTTCTTAATTTTAAGCTTAATGCAACTATCCAGCATCAGTTTTGTGAGGAATATTTTAAATTGTTTGGATGTATAAATGTAGTGATGCTGTCTGTTGATTTAAGTATGTTGAATTTAGAATGGTGATTCTCCACCCAAATGGAAGTTGGTATTTTCCTTTAATTTAAAACGATTGACTAGTCGAACATAATTAAAAAAATAATTTGATAAGTTTATAATTTTTAAATTAACAATTAAAATTAAGTTTAATATATTTTTTAAAAAACAAAAGAAAATCAATTAATTAGATTTAAATTAAATTCATTTTTAACAATTTTATAAAGTTTTTATTATTCTGAGTTTTTATATGGAAGTGTTTAAAATTATTATTTTTAATTAACGTTTTTATGAAATAAATATTTTAAAAAGAATTAGAAAAAATTGTTCGAATAATCATGATTAAAAATAGAAAATTAAAAAAACCAATTAGTGGAGCGATGTCAAATGGTGAAAGATCTTGCGAGAGTTCTGATGACTCTAATTGTGATAGTAATAAAAATGCTAATGAAAATTGTCTTAATATTCTTAACAAGTTTCAAAACTTTTGTAACAAATCATTTTTATTATACATAATTGTGAAAGTGTTTACATATTCTTCTAGTAAAAATTAAATAAATTGTGATTATAAAATTCAAGCGAAAAAATAAAAAACGTGATCTTATCACAAAAATTATTATCTGTAGGTTATGAATCATATTATATTATAATTTATATTATATTACATTATATTATAACTTATAATATAACTAATGAGCACAGTTTGGATTAACTATTCACAATTATAAAAATGTCCAGCTTTACGTTTTAATTTTTAAAAGTTATATTTTGTTTTGTAAAATTATTTAAATAAATTATACGTCTGAATGTTGCTAGAGATATCTTTATATAATCAGATTTTCTGGAATGAGTATTTGTTTGACATAAACTTACTGGACATTAATTTACCACTGGTTATTTCCATATCCTTCAATTATATGCAAACTTTAGAACCTTCCATTAACTTTGATAAGTGTTAAATTCGTGGTCTATCTTGTCTTGAAAGTTAAAAGACTATACCAAATATTTAGGACCCGGAAAAAGAATAGATGTCTGACTTCAATTGCTGAATTTAGTTAAAAGAAGCTCATACCACATGCCTAATTTTTTTTCAGTAATCTATGAATCAAAATCAGCCTACAATTATTGAGGTATTGTAACATTGTTATATGACTTTGAAACAACCATCAACTTATCTTTGTCAACTAAATTCTGCGTTTTTGACAAAAACTCGATAAAAACTTTATTACCTCTAATAAATAATTATTAATAGTCAGTAATCGAGTATATAAATCATTTAATTAAAAGATTGGAGACTGTTGACCGAGATTTAATAAACATCATACAATATCAAGCTTTTACTGTCCCCTCAGTTTTTTCCGTCATTATCGAGAGACTTTACCTTTAAAGGCCGTCGTCAACATGTGGGTATAATATTAATATATAAATATTGATAACGATAAACAATTGCATAGAAAATATAAAGTAATTCATATTGCTAATATATATATATATATATATATGTATATATATATATA
>MQRK01252728.1:13748-27445 GCA_001938485.1 Girardia tigrina | reverse complement strand
ATATATATATATGAATAAAATTTATAAAATTAATAGGACTATTCTCCATCCTCTGATGACTCGTAGAAGGATTAACTACTGCACAATCGTAACACGGTGCACAAAGAACTGACTAAAAAGTTTTAAAAATTATTGTTTTATTTTCATAAATTATACAGAACACCGCCATTAAAAATAAGGGTTTGTATATAAAATACCCCAATTTTTTTAATAAAAAAGAAGATACCCCAAATTCGGTCAAAGTAAAGGAAAATAGATCAAATTTAACAAAATTATCAGAAATTCATAAAAAGTAACCAAAAAGTTTTAAATATTCCCAAAATTCAAAATATAATAAAAAGTTAGAAAATATTATCAAATTTTCCAATTTTTGATAAATACTCGTAAACCTGATTTTTTTTTATAAAGTTCTGAATAAATAACACAATTATTTAGAAAATTTGTGCAATTAAATTTTTTATTTAAATTAAATTTAGAAAATGTAAGTAAGTCAACAGATACAAAAATTAAATTTTATTTAATTAAAAATTATTTTTTCGACAAAAGTTCTTTTCAGAGTACTTTTATTTTGTTTAAGCTTTCAGTGAAGCCTTTAAATCTTTTTTGAGGCCTACCTCTACGTTTTGTCAAAAAAGGAGGTTTAAGATTGTCTTTTAAAATCCAAAAGTTGTCAAGGGCTTAATATTTCTTTCATACATCAATACATATTGAGTTGCTTGATGAATTGGTGAATATCAATATTGCAAGATTCAATACTACCATAAAATGAGGGCATGGAATTCAAAAATCAAAATATAATTTGCAATCACAGCTTTTTTTGGTTAAATCACATAAATATTGATTTTGAGACAAAAATATTTGGCCACCACACTCGACAACATTGAATTGATGGGATAATAAAGTATTTTTTTTCTATAAATTCTGAATATTTTATTTTATTTTGTATAAATCGGGGTATTTTTCGTTGTTAAAGAAATTTTCTAGTACACCTTTGTTAATCTTTGGTGATTTTATAATGTTTTGGTATTATTTGTGTTATTTTCTATTATTTGATAAAATTTGAGGTATTTTCTATTATTTTGGCAAAATTTGGGCTATTTTCGCTTTTTCTTCTTAAAATAAGAATGGGATATATAAAAAGTAAGGTGCTTGTTAAGAGCACTGACAAATTTGAGGTATTTTCTATTATTTTGGCAAAATCTGGGATATTTTCTATTTTATTAAAAAAATGGGATATTTTCTATTTTCTTTTAAAATAAGAATGGCCTATATAAAAAAGTAAGGCAGCTTGTTAAGAGCACTGACACAATTACTATGCAAGTATTTATTAAAATCACATATAGAGTAATCACAACTACCGGAAGTTCTATCACCATTTGTAATCATTCTAATTAGTATCGTTTCTGAATTTTTAATAATGATTA
The DNA here is from genome assembly GCA_001938485.1 of Girardia tigrina. Lineage (NCBI taxonomy): Eukaryota > Metazoa > Platyhelminthes > Tricladida > Dugesiidae > Girardia > Girardia tigrina. Next base: position 26,021 of record MQRK01252728.1, on the reverse strand, counting down.
TTCGAACAGATTTCCTAATTTTTCAATAACATTTATTATTATTTTTACTTTAAAATATTTTATAAAATTATAAAATAAAAAATTTAAAATAATCTTAAAATTATTCAAACCTCTAAAATATATTTCTTTTGATGATGTGCAGATTTTTCCAGATTTATTAAGGTTTAACTGTGCTTATTCATTCGATTTTACATTTGTTTTGTTTTAATTTCTCTTTAAATTTACTATCTTGACCTTTAAAATGTATTAAATACCCTGGTTTCCTTGACCTTATTTTCTAGAAATTATTTAATCTACAAAAGTTTTTCTCACAAGATATCTTTGTGTAACCAATGATTAGAGATGTTGGTTTATGACCTTTTTATTTTAATACATTATTTGTGGTTGCAAATTCAAGATAAATTAACAAAACAATAATTGCTAACACAATAAACGCTTTTGCATTTCTAATTTCAGCCTAAAGACAAAGTACAATTTGTTACAAAAGTATCAAAGATCAAAGTTGAATCAGCAAGATTCTATACGAATTTCTCATCTAAAAAAGTTAAAATGAACAACATTAAAATGTAATTAAAATTTGAAAGTAATGTATCAAAAGACAACAGGAAGCACTAACAAATTTTATTTCTATTAAATCAATTTGTTCCTTATGATGTCTGAATTTCTGTGCATTTATGTTTATATACATATATATATATATATATATATATATATATATATACATGTCTATTTAGGTGTATACTCTTTAAAAAAACGTGAGATTTCTATTGTGAATTTTCAATTTCCGATAAAACGCTGAAAGCCAGCCCAGATGCAATGCACCAAAAGAGTGCCAAGGCTTGCTAAAAATTTCAACAATGTTTCAATCCTGTACCATTAGTTAAGAAAACAGTTTGATAACGGAAGCAAAAGATTGAAAAACTGACGATTTATACTTCAACCACGGTCATCATGACCATCTTATTGAAATCATAAGAGAAAATGTGCAGAGTTTGGTGAAATAAAATGAATGAATGTTTATGACTGCACAAAGTTTTGTTTACAGATATCTTAAGGAATAAATTATGAAAAGTTCAAATATTCTCCCAATCAAGCACTGATAGAAGATGATCCAGATAGGATGGTTTTTTCGATTAATATAAAAATTCCATAGAACATTTTTTAAGGAAGCTCTGTTTTATCGAACCTGTATTGTCGAAATAACTATCATTGTTATTATATAAAGTACATGACCGTCAGGTGTTATCCCTATCTTTTATGTAACAGGATCTGACCCTTTGGACTACTATTTCAGATAGGTTTCTTAGTTAAATCTTCAGAATCAGTTGTGACACGATGAACAAAGAAATAATGGTATTCTTTAAAATTAAAAGATATTGAAATTAACTTGAAAATAACGTTTGTATCAATCCATGTCGCATTTCCTTATACAAATTACCTAATGTCTTGATCAATATGTTTCACAATAGAGTGTATTGGATAAGACTAAGAACTAGCTTTTATCAAATTAGCTTTACAAGACTCAATATTATATATATATATATATATATATAAATTCTTTTACTTGGTATCTAATTTTATTTTTAAACTGTATCTAATTTTATTGGACTTTTGGTTATTAAAATTATAATGATTATCACTTTGTGAATAAAGACATTTTGGTCATGAATATATTGTTCATAATAATCAGTCAGTAAAAAAATAATATGACGAACTATTAATATTTAAATCAGTCATTTCATTTAGTTTTACAAGTTTTTGGAATAGATATTTTAATAACATTGAGATAATAAATTTTGTAAAAGTTATAAAGAATTATTTTAGTAGTTACCGAATATAGATGAAGAATGGATTCATTGATTAAAAGTCGATAACAGTATGCGAACAATCCCGACATAAGACATGTGCGAGACATATACAGAGGATTACAAATTAATAGCAATCCACATTACTATTAGATCAACGCCAACCGAGTAATGAATAACCGAGTTATATAATATATTTGTCGGGTAAAACAATATATACAATAATAAATATGGTAATTTTATGAAGTTTGATAATACCGTTTTATAGGTCATAAACGTAATCTTTTATCAGCAATTACCTTTCATGCCGCAATTCTACTACAATAATGTGTTAACCCTTTCCTGGCTGAATTAAGAATATCAATTTAAACACACCAAAAGTATGTAGTAAAATATATGCGAAAGCAGTAAAGTAATTAGAGTAAAAATTTAATTGACAACAAATATATCTTCTTATCGATCTTCCTTATCGATCTAAATAAAAAATGTTATCCCTATTCATTCATAGATGGCTATACAAGTCTGATATATATTATGATTCCATATGGCATCAATAGTCAGTAAAGGGTTAATAATCATCTTAAACTTATATTTTGATCTTTTGCCGGTTATGATGATAATTATGATACTTTCATAAATGTGATAATTCTATTTCATTACAAAACATAGATATTGAAGCCGATCAGAGTGCGCGGCCGAGTTGGTTCAAGAAAAGCTCTAAAATGAAAGCGACGATTTTGTATCAGCGAACACAACATAAAGCATCAGAGAGGTATGCACGGAGAAGTAACATTAATGAATAGTTAATATTTACAACTATTACGAAATCATCCCCGATCGAAATTAAGCTAGTTGGGGGCCCATAGCCCGTCCCGACTTATCTGGACCCGAAGACACTCCAGATCCATCACTACGTTGTAGATTATGGACAAGGGTTGTGTGTCAGACCATTGTATGAATAATAATAAAGTTAAAATCACACTCGTGAGGTTGAGGTTGAACTCTTAAAAACCTCTGGTGGCTCAGGTGTCTCCAAAAGTGTTTCAGCCTTGGATGGTCATGACAGTATTTACTTTCTTAAATTTTATTGAATTCTGTTTAACTATTCTTAAGATATTATATTTAATTTGTTTTCAAAACTATTTAATTTTCCAACTACATTAAATTTAATTCGTTTTAAATCTTAAATTAAATAAATAGTTTTATTAATTTAAAAATCTAAACTTTTCTGTTTTAATATTTACTTATACTTTAAAATATAATCCAAAAATATACCTCAAAATATATTTTAAATCAGAGCTTTCTAACGGGGTCCAGGTAAACCCCCAGGGGTCCACATCAAAATTATGAATTACATTTATAAAAAGTGTTATTCAAAAATTCAGGAATTCAAAAAGTCAATGATTTAAAACGTTTCTAACAAGTTTCCATCTCTAATAAATAAAATTGCATCAACCATAAAATGGTGAAAAATACTATTGTTTAAATAAATATTCTTTTAATACTTTTTAAATACCAAATTTTGATATGAGTAAAAGCAATAAAAATGTAGGAAATATGATGCGTCGTACATTCAATATGGATTTATTGCAAGCTAAAATAATCCGTTATTATCTTGTAATAATCCGTTATCTTGTTTGAAAAGGTGGAACCCTTTATAATTAATTTACCAACGTCCGATTTGGCTGAGAAAGGCTTTTCAATTTTGCTTCATTCATTTGTAAAACAACGAAGGAGCTTGCACTTGAATGATAATGCAGAAATGAGGTTCCGTCTAAGTAACTTGCAACCACGGATTTCTGCTCTTGTAGTTAATAAACAGCCACAAGGCTAATACTTTTGTCTATAAGACAGCTTGTTCAATTTGAATAAATTTATTTGTTGAATTTTTGCACTTAATAAAAATGAACAAAGTTTTTGTTTTTTTATATTTTTCATTTTGAGAAATTAAATGCATAAACACTAAAAATCTTACCTAAATCAACGCCGGAGGTCCATAGCGAAAAAACGTTTTGTTTGGGGTTCCACAGCGGAAAAAGGTTGGGAAGCCCTGTGTAGTGATCCACTAAAATCAATTTATTTAAATATTTATAAAAATATCCTTTATATCATAAAAAGCCTATCTATTTATTTATAATTAATTATTTTAGATAAAAATTCAAGAAAATTGACACCAGAAAAAAAATTTGTTTTGATCCTCACCTAAATAAATTATTTTTGGGTTTCTTTTGAAAAAAATTTTAAATTTCATAAATTAATGTCTAAAAAAATCTTCACGAATGACATCTAACGAACCAATCACTGTAAATTTTTCGAATTTAATTCTACAAAACACCTTAAAAAGACCTCTCGAAAATCGATTCCATGTGTTAATTAGAATAGATTATTCTGATATAATTATATCCGGAAAACAATCGGAATTAATTCTTTGTCAAGAACAAGTTGATTATTTCTATGAATCTGACTGTCATTTATTATTGTCCCTAAATCAATATTCAAAAGAAGCTCTGAATATAAATAGTGTTCGATATCTCTTTGAGGCGAACTGAAATGTTCTGATGACAATCGACGGCGATATTCTTAATATTTATGGCAGAGTGAACGATACTTCTCGTGTCAATGACGATTTTTTTAATTATAACCGAATAGTCGATAAAAATATCAATTTTGATTTTACAGAGGAGAAAGAGTTGAATTTGAGGCGGCTGTGTCATGATCTGGAAATATCTATCGACTAGAGACATTTGTGTTCTGTGAGGAGCAGGTGTTCAACTATTTAGTATAGAAGGACCGCGCCGAGTTGACGACTACCATACCGATACCGACGGCAAATAATGAAACAGATGACAATCAATGCACCTTTGACACCACTTTAAGTGACTGGCGCTGCAGCTCTGACCAAGAGACGTTGGCTCTCCATTTTTCTCTGACTGCTTCTCTCAATCCGACAGCTGAATGAAATACCATTTCCGGTTGTAATAATGAGATCGAATTCTTGGTTTACGATTATGATTATCACCTTGGGCCAGGTGGCGATCCTGATACCTATGTCAAAACGCCACCAATTAAAGGTAGACTAATTTTCTCAACAACATGTTCTCGAGATTTTATCCCGCAGATCAACAGCCCCAAACTGTGCTTTAAATAAATTAATTTAAAATGTCTTTTTAAGCTTTAATTAAAACGTTTCTGAAGATCTTCACAATTGCGAAGAATAGGAAGCCTTTACAGACGGTAAGTATATCAAAGACTGCCTAATTACCGTTTTTACTCAAATTAGTCTTTCACATCAAACTGAAGAAAGACGAATAGAAAACATTTCGAGAGAGATTTTTGCTTCGCTCAACAAATTTACTAGAAGCTTCGCATATTTTACACTGACTGCGGATGAAACGTTAGATATTAGTTATACTGCTCAACTTTCTATTTTATTAGAGTTATCGACAGTCAAATGAATATTACTGAAGAACCACTCGAACTTGTGAGTTTGAAAGGTACTAATGTTGAGATAATAAATAATAAAAGTATAAAAAATAAAATTTTGTTTTAATTAACAGGTAAAATAAGATTTTATTTATCTTTTTATCAAAATAAATATAATTTATATATAAATAATTAAATTAAGATTAGCTAAAAAAAGTAAATAAGTAAAATTAGATAAAGAAATATTTATAACAAGAAAATAATCAAGCTATTTTAAGAGATAAACAAGAAAAATAAATTTTAAAAGAAGAATATAAAAAGAAAGAATTCCTAAAGAAAAGTAGACAAAATAAGAACCCTAATTATATTTTAAAAGGAATTTCAAAGTTTAACACCTTAATTATATTTTCAAAGTTCAAGACTCTGTCTGCATAAATTATCTCACACGGAGATATTTGCATCTACATAAATTATATCACGCAGAGTTAATTTATTTCAGCGACGAATACAAAAGTTGAGAATAAACTTCAACTGGCAAAAATAAATTAAAAAAAATTATTGAGAAGAAAAATTTGAAAAGAAAGATCAGGACTCTGTATCGAAAATCGTTGTCAAAATTGGAATCCAAAGTACGGATTAAAGGCTATATATAAATTATATATTTGATTAACATATTTTTATATACCTCTTAAAATAATTCAAGAAAGAGAATACTCTTCTCGTTTTACCCAAATTAGAAAATCATTATATAAGGGTTAAGTTTTTGTTCTAAAATAACTTGTAATTATTGTAATAAAGCAAATAAATATTTATAGATAAATCTTTAATTTTTTTACTTTTCATTTTATACTTTATCAAATCACCTCGATATGCCAACACTACCACCCAAAGGGATAATAAGGATGCTGTCATAAATTGCGCACAAAGTCATAAGATTGATTTTAAAAATTTCATATGTATCGCAACAGATGAAGCTCCTTCAATGGCAAGAAAAATATTGGTGCTATTACATTAATTTTCGATCACACGAAAGCTTTTGGGAAAAGATCAAACGATTTTGAAATGTTCATTTGCTATTGATTTTTCCACCTCGAGAATTTATGTGCACAAGTGTTGAATGTGTCTCATGTGATGGCAATTGTTATCAAAGTAGTCAAAAACAGTTCATTGAGGCATCGTCAATTTCGACAATATCTTAGGGAACTCGAATCTGAATATGGTAATCTTTTTTTCATACCAAAATTCGATGGTTAAGTTGCAGGAGCTGCTTATTGGGATTTTGGAAATTAAGAGTATAAATTAAAACTGATCAATGGCTTCTAGATTCATGGTTTCTAACTGATATAACAATCAAACTTAATGAACTAAATCAAAAATTAAAAGATGAAAATAAGTTGATTACCGATTGTCATCAAGATATAAAATCCTTTGTAAAAAAGCTTCAATTTTATGAAAAGCAATCACGATCAAACAATTCGATTCATTTCCCATTATTTAATGACTATGAAAGTAACCATAAAAACTTGTTCAAATATACTGGTGATAAAGCGAAAGTACTTGAAGAATTCAATACCAGATTCTCATACAAACAAAATTATGATGCAATTTTCAAAATATTCGTAGCTCATTTAATGTAAAAGTGGAATCAGCACCTCCAAATGTTCAAATGGAGCTAAAAGAATTACAAACAAGCATAGAGTTAAAATTGATGTTCCAATGGAATAAGATTGAGTTTTATGAGAAATGTATCCTCGAAGATAAATATACAAATTTTAAACGATTGAAAATGTGCATGATATCAGCATTTGGAACTATTTATCGCCGCCAATCATTTATTTCTAAATCAAATCTGATAAAAACAAAGTATCGCAGCAGGTTGCTCGATGAAAACTTGACCAATCAACTACGATGTGCATCGACTAAATTATATAATGATATTAAAAAAAATCTCAACTGATATACAAAAACAAGTGTCACACAAATTGTACGATAATAATATATTTTGAATATTCTCTTATGTGCGAACCACCTCAGCTCAGTGATTTTATTTTTGGCCCACCAAATGATTTCAGCTAGGCCTCCCTGGTTTAGATATTCGATTTTTATGTACTATTACTGTTAGATATCAATTTTAATGCTAACAACTGATGTTTGTACTTTTTATATTTACTATTGTTTAATTTACTGCACCTCACGTAAAATTTACACTAAGCGTCTTTACGCATATAAAATTTTCACTACCACTCGTAATTTAATTTCATTTATAACTGACAAAATTTCTTAAGAATTTTAACTATAAAATTATCACTAGTTGAATATTGTCATAATGTCAAAAACAAATCATATTAAATAACAAATATAGACATTTAAAATTTCTTAATAGATGTTTAAAAATTGATATATAAACTTAAAATTAATGGTAAATTACAAATACGAGTATATTTAAAACAAATAAAATATTTCCTATATGAAACATATTGAAATAAATTTATTTGAAGTATAAAACATTTAGCAAAATCAAATAATGAAAGAATGCAATAATATTTTATATCGCTGGTAAAAATTATATTGTTGTAATCAACTAAAGCCGAATAACTAATTTTCTTTCTAATTAAAATTTTAAAAAAATAGACAATTAAAAACATCATTGAAATAAAAATAAAGTTAATTTAATCGTATAATTCAAAAAGAAAATCATTAACAATCCATTACATTTTTGTTTTAATATTCAAAAATGATACAATTTCAAATAAAATGCATTTGACATTGGAATTCTCAGGTGGTGCCGAACTTTTGGTCGGTAAAACAAAAAAACATGAAGTTAAGACATCGGACAATGTGAAAACGATGAAAGATTTATTATTTTGGATTCGCGACAATTTGATCAAAGAAAGAGCGGAATTGTTTCTCCAAGGCGACAGTGTTCGACCGGGTATTCTCGTGTTGATTAACGAGGTCGACTGGAGCCTGGAGAACGAGCTCGAATATGAATTGGTCGATAAGGACAACATTTTGTTCGTATCGACCTTGCACGGCGGTTAAATAAATAAATTCTTTTTTGTCTTTATCTTTTGATTTTCACTATTTTTGACGATTTATTAATGAATATTTTGACTTTATTTTGTGCTGTGCAGATTGAGATTAAAGTGTGTTGGCACATTTTTAATTTTCCGCAATTTATAATAGGATTCGATTTGAGGATATTCTTCGAAAGCCTTTAATATTTTGTGTACGATAGTCGGACTTGGTATCAACAGAGTTTCCTCAGTATACAGTTTTGTGTGTGTATTTTAGATTGCAGTCGCTTTCACTTAATGGTAATTTTTCGTCATATAATAGTAAAACAGGGAAAATGAATGCTTCAAAAAATCATAAACCAATGAAAGAAGATAAGAATTATTAAACAGTAACTAAATTCATTTAATATTGGGAAAGTGTGACATGATGTACACTTTTTACACACACCCAGTTCACTAATAATGTATACTGCATCTAACCTATTTGTACTTTTAACCTGATTAACCGCAAATTTAATAAGAAACATACATAAGAAGTCAATAAATAAAGAAATTTTTACAACATTAAGTGATTATATTATAGTATTTTTCGATCTATTTCAAATTTTTTGCAATCAATTTTAGATGAAGAAGTTTGCTCATACAACTTAGTTTACTTACTAGCATATTCGCCATATTTAAATCTGATAGAAAATGTTTATTTTTCCTGACAGAACAAAGGTTATAAGAAATGTACCCGAGACAGAACCTCAACTATTTATTAGCGAAAATTTTATGGAGAAAACTCTAGATTATTGTGAGTCATTTTACATGGAAATTATAAGGGGTTAATTTAAATTTACATCTTGCCAGAATAACTTATTATTTTTTTTAATTTAAAGGTAAAATATTTTTATGTTAATATGCGTATTAAATATTTTAAAAAAATTAAAAAAGGATATAATAAAACAACTATTAAAAAACCAAATACGTACTTAAAAATAAAATATGTTTTTAATGTGTTTTTTAAAAATATTTCAAAAATTAAAAATGATATAATAAAAGAAAATCTTAAAAAATTAAATATCTATTTAAAAATTAAAAATATCTTTTTAATGTGTCTATTAAGTATCTTAAAATTAAAAATGATAAGAAAACCATTAAATATTTGTTTTATAAATAAAAAATATTTTTACAGTCATAACAATTTATATATTTTAATAGAAATTATGAAACAATTTTAAATAAATTTGTAGTTTTAATGGGAAAATTATATAATAAATTTGCAAAATTTTAAGTAAATTTTGAAATAAATTTTTAGTTAAAATATGAAGATTATTTAATAAATTTGCAAAATTTTAGAAATTGAATTGAAAATTTTAATAGATTAATTCGTGGCGGGAAAATTAAATTAACAGAAAAATTTGTTTAAATGTGTGAATTTTTGTTATAGCAATAAATTTTGGTATTCAAAAAATGAATCATAATATTGAGGTTGCAACCACTTCTCATAGAAATGTTGAGTTATATCCAAAGATATGATTTGGGATAATAAATTAATAAAAAAATGTTTGTTAAATTATTATTTTCTTAATATAAAAAAAATGTAAATTTTGGATTTTTGTTTTTTTAATAAAATTCTGAAGTTGAATGCAAAAATTCTGATAATGATTGCGAAATTCTTAAACAGATAGAAGAATATTATATAAAAGGAATTCGTTTATTAAATATTATTTTATATCATTTAAATAACGCGTAGAATGAGTCTAAAATCAACTAAAAAAAGTCAAGTTACAGTCGCTTTCAATTAACATTAATTGTTCGACATTTAAGAGTGAAACAGGAAATAATAACGATCCAAAAAATCTTAAGCCAATGAAATAAGAAATGAAAATTATATAACATAAAATAAGTCTCCTTGAAATTTCACGAATAACTGTATTACAATTAATACTCAGTATTGAGACACAGTGAATCATAGAGTGTATCGGGTAGAAACTGTGACAAATACAAAGTTTTATGTTCCTCTCACACTACCTCGGATACAAGAATTCGATCTTTCAATGCTCGTGCACGCTTTGGCTTCCCTCCGAGAAATGACCAGTCATGTTCCGTGATTCTGAAGACTTTTAGCTTTTTAAACACTATTAGTCCAAAGTGGAAATGGGCCAGGGCTGCGGAATCGGACTAAAATTGCCCGACTCCAACTCCGACTTCTCCAAAAGTTCTTAAACTCAGACTCCGCAGCCCTGCTAAAAACTACTTCTGGTCATCAGTTACACCGACCGACACTGTCATAACATGTACCACGTTCAAATTCAAAGGTCCTGTACATCTTTCTGTTTCTGCTCTTTGTACTACTTGAATGTTCGTAATAACCTTACCTTGGATTTGTTTATGAATGCCGTTGAAGCCATCCATCAGTTTTGTAACTTTTGTGGCAGTTCTCCATGGGACATTTGAATGAACCACGATCTCTCTGTCGTCGGCGCCGTGTCCTGATGTACATTTTTAATGTGAGCTAATTCTTTAAAGCAAGAATTGAATTTTCAAGTTACTCGTTTGATACACGACTGAAGCATTTTCGGATATTCTTTCTGGTGCTCGAGCACCTCTTTCAATCGCTCGGATATGGTACCTTTGATCAGGCGTTTAAATTCATTATTGTTGTCCAGAAGCCCTCTTTTGTTTAGACTCTCCATGTATTCTACCAAATCTACTGGATCATCTCATGACCAGTGCACATCACAAACAATGTGCTCTATCATCAATTACTTTTTATGGCCGCTTATTCTGTATTTTTCGAGGCGATCTCAGAGTTTAGAACTCATCGAACCTCAGTTATCCCATTTTATGAATTTTATTCATAGATTACTATGGCACCTTTTAAGCAGAATCACTCTTTCTATAGTCAGTTCAATCGTCCTGTCCTTATTCAGGATTCTATCGAGTTTGGTTTTCTTGAGAGTCGTCTTCGTGCAGCAATTATGCAAAGCTTGTAACCTTGCAACGTTCTTTTTAGAAGTTATCCAGCACTCATTACCATAATAGACCACAGGGAAAATTCTAGTGTCAATAAGTTTTCTTTTCAATAATATTGGGACGCGGTTATTCTGAATTGCAGGTTGCAGTTTTTTTAAGCTTCCGCATCCCATTTCGTATTTGTTGACTTATATCCCGATTGCAGCTATAACTAGTGGTCAGTATACTTCCAAGATAACAGAATTCATTTTCCCAATCTATGATCATCTCACCACATTTGACTTGCGATATTTCAGAGCCTGATCCATCAGTAAGACACATGATTTTTGTTTTGAGTCCAAACTCCCGAAATATGTATATCCATCTTTTTATAGGATCGTTTTTATAGGAAATTTGACCTGTCCTCACTTAGCCCGAGATACTATCGTTTTGTGAGCGATTTCAGCATTCTCTGGATAACATACTTTAACAGTAACTAAATTCATTTAACAATAGAAAAATGTTCATTAAACAAACGGTGACCCCGAGCCATATCATATAATAATAAATGGAATATAAATAGAATATTATTATAATCTGTCATTTCTATGGTTTAATTATTTTATTTCTTTTACATCACAATTTTCTGCAAAATCATAAAATGAAAATATTATAATAAAATTTATCTTTCAACCATCCTCAAATATTCGAATAGGAATTATTTAGTTTACGAGAAGCCCCATATTTTAACTAATTCCCAAAGCAATAGTTTAACAAATTATGTTCTAATTTGAATATTTTTCAGGTTCTTTTATTTATGTTTCTTAAAAAAAATTTCTTTTATTTTTTTTAATAATTAAAATTAATTTAAAATGATATTAATCAATAAATTATTGTATTTTTTACTGATACTAGTATGTGTAAAGGGCGACTATTGTTCATCAGAATAAAAGATTATTTTTTAAAAAATAAGATTATATAAAGGATAAAAAAATGAATAAGAAACCATAATTTGTTTGGCACTTTTTTGTAAACTATATTTGTCTTTAAAAAATAGAGTATTTGCGAGATAAATCATGGGTGATGAT
>MQRK01252728.1:0-11039 GCA_001938485.1 Girardia tigrina | reverse complement strand
CGGTTATTCAATATCTATGAAATTGAAATTTTAAATGTCTGATATTAGTTTGTGTACTTTCACTTTTATTCAAATGCGCCAACTGTCAGTACAATGGCTGAAGCAAGTGGAAATGTCGATTTTTTATTATAGATAAAGTTTTCATCACTAGTCATGCAATCGTTTATGAAAGCTGCACAAAAGCGTGTCAAATTTTTAAAGAGCGTTTCAAACGTGAACCTCCACCGAGAACAACGGTTCAACATTGGAAGAAGAAATTCGAAGAAACGGGGAATTTGTCAACAAAACCGCGATCAGGAAGATCATCTGATGAACACATGAAGGAAACTGTTGTTCAGTATGTGAAAGAAAATGATACTGCAAATCAACGACGGGTTACACGTGTCCTTGGTACTTCGCAGAGTTCTGTTCATCGTTACCTCAAGCAAGAAAAGGTAAAGCCTTTCAAGTTTTCTTTTCAACAAGAGTTAACAGAAGATGACCCAGACCGAAGAATTGAATTTTGTTCTTGGATAATCAACGAAAATGGCACCTTTTTTGCAGAAAAATTATTTTTTCTGAGGAGGCATCGTTTTACCTTAATGGTCATGTGCGAAAGCATAATCTTTTTTATTATTCTAAAGAGAATGAATATCGTTTGATTCGTGTGCCTATGAAATCGCCGGGATTAACTGTTTGGGCAGCTGTTTCCTACGACCTTGGAATAACTTTCAGTATTATCCGTGAAACAATGAACCAAATACGACATGTCGACGTTCTTAATCAAAAGTTGCTGCCTTTTGTTGGGGATAACACGCAACACTGGTATCAACATGATGGCGTACCCCCGCATTTCAACATTGCAGCGCGAACGTGGCTAGATGAACATTTCCAACAAAGATGGATTGGTCGTAGAAGACCCGAGGAATGGCCACCTCAGTCTCCCGATTTGACGATACCTGACTTCCGGCTATTGAGTTATGTCAAAGATCGAGTTTACGCCATCGAAAATAACTATCTGAACCTCGACGAATTACAAGGCGCCATTTCAAAAGTGCTGTCAGACATCGATCACCGCATCATTCGAAAATGCTACACGAATTTTGTGGAGCGGTGCAATCTGTGTTTGCAGAAAAATGGTGAACATTTTGAACAATTATTGTAAAACCTTTTTCTTTTCATGTCTTCAAGTTGTACTGCGTAAAAAACCATGTCGTAATACATTTATATCATATTCAAAAAGTTTTACATTACATCGCAGTATAGTTCCATATCTTGAGACGACGACTTATGAATCGCACGGTATATTCAATAAATTATCTTATATGTAAAGATAGTTGTAATTCAATTTTGTTTTCTCAAGAAAGTTAATTAAATGCATCTTGCACTTCAATCGATAAAAGGGACAGTTTTGACCAAGTCAATGAATTAAGAACATAATAAGAATAATGATGCTGCCATTAAAGTCAATGAGAAAAATGTCAATCATTAAAGAATAATTTCAATTATTAAAGTCTTAGATAATGTTAAAAAATGTATTTTTGGAATTAATTCCAAATTAGAAGAATTAGAATCGTCATTTGATTTGCTTAATGCTAAAATCACTCACAGCTCTTAAAGAAATCATAAATTCTTGAGAGAATTTAAAAAGGAGTTACAAAAGATCAAACGTCCAACATATAAATAAATTTTCCAATCTAAAAGTCGAAAGAACAAGGCCGGGAAATCCAGAAACTCGGATTTTATATTTAAATTTAAAAAATTTGAAAAATTAAAAAAAATTAATTAAAATTTAGTAAAAGTCTGATCTTATACAGATTTGGCTCAAAAGTTTCTGCCGAAATTTCAATAACAAATGAATATCAAGAAAGTATTTAATCATCAACGTCACATAAGTTTTCAGAATATTCACCATCATGGTCAATGCATCGTTGCCACCTTACCGGGAACTTGTTGATGCCATCCTGGAAGAATTACTGCGGTTTTGAGTCAGTCCATTTTTGAATATCGTGTATTACAGCAGATGAACTGGCGTGATCCTTTTCTTGCAAGGTAGATTTCATTGGTCGACAAAAAGTGATAATCCAAAGGGGGGCAAGTCTGGCAAGTAAGATGAATGTTTAAGAATGTTGAGACGAAGCTGAGTAATCTTCTCTTGTGTGATGGTAGCCATATGGGACCACATATGGTATCCACACGTTGCACAAATAGCGCTTTCCCATTTGAATCAATCATCTTCTCACAGTCTCATTGTCACTCCCAATGCACTCAGCAATTTTTCTTGCTGTAGCTCGCAGATCCTCTTTGAGAACAGTTAGTATCTCCTCTTCCAAATTGTATGACAGCCGTCCACTGCGTAGTTCATCATCACAGACAAAGTTTCCACTATTAAATTTTGCTACCAAGTCGGAGCATGTTCTGAGACCAACTGTGCCTTCACCAAGGATGCAGTCGATTTCCTTATGATTATTGGCAGTTGACAGTCCTCTCTTCCAGTTACAATAAATGATTTTTCTAATATATTCTTGAGAAAACTGCCTTTTCATTACGAATACTCACTAGAAAAACGAAAAACATTCGTAATAGATGTAAACAATGTTTAATTTCATACAAATTAAGGTATTTTATTATAAAAGTTCTGTTCAAATTGTGAAAATTTTAATATATATTGTTAACAAAACTACTGAAGAATACATGATAAAAATTTCATTAACCGCGAATGCATAGAAATAATTTTTAGAAAGCTTTATTCATCGACAGAAACTTTTGAGCCAAACCTGTACTTTGTTTTAATATTTTACATTTGAATTTTCTGGAAAAATTATAAAATAAGAAATTATTTTTTTTCAACAAAAAATAAATTTCAAATGGTAATGTAGACGAATTTAAATTAATTAAAATTCAATTAGAATTTGATTATTTATATTTCTCTTTTTTAGATTTAATTGTTCAACTAACATTTTATTTTATTCGGATTTAAAAATATAAAATTAAATTTAAGGTTTACTACAGTCATTTTTAAGGAGTTCATACTTTAATAAATTACATACAATTTATCATAACGCAAACTATTCATTAAATTGGCTCAATTTTATTTATGTAAATACTTTACAGCAAAATAATAAGAAAAAACAGATGATTAACGTTTTGTTTGTGTTAGCGACGTTATAACTCAGTAAGCATCAGTTAAGGTTATGGCCGGTGTCAGATTTATTCAGTTCATTTGAAGATTGTTTTAACATTCAGTGGATTATAAAACATTTATTTACTTTAATTCAATCATAAATGACAAATAAATCCCCCAAAGAATCAGTTTTTGAAAAATTAGAATTGGTATTTGCAACGTTTAAAAGCAGCGGCCAAGAAATTGTAAACTCCAATTTGTCTTCCGTTTTAAAGGAAAGTGGTTTTGTAGTTTCTTCTATTTCTCTTCAATTGATTGTAGATCATTTTACGAATTCTTCTATTAATTTTAATGATCTGGTCAAATTTCTAAAGCTATACAAGATCTCACACAGTGATGAACCGTTGGAAGATTATGAAAAACTAGAAGTAAGTTGGACAAATCTTTTTTTGACAAATCTTTTTCAATTAAAACTTATTCAAAATCAATTTATTATAGATATTATTTCTACTTAATTTCAATATTTTTCTAATCGAAAGAAAAGTTCTTTAATGTGTAAAATTAATGGTGAGTTTTTAACTGATTCTCGGAAAAATGAGACTAGATAAAGAGACCAGGATAAAAGACCATTGATAAAATATACCTAGTGTTCACTGAGTGAGCGCAATTGCATGATTATCGTGTTGCGGCATTGATGGGATGTCCTTAGGTTGCATGAGAATGTTTAACTTTCTCTCCGTTTATAGGGTGTTATGGATCAAAACGAACAGAACGTTTCGTTACCCTAGTTTCACTCTCCGTTATCTCGTTTGTAGATAAATCGAAATATCGCATTTGATAGACTGTGAATCTTGTTATCCTCATGAGTGTAAGTCATGACATAGATCTAATTGGTTCGATCATCACTCATTTGTATTTCCCGATTGAATGAAACAAACACTTAGTTCTTTCAGACCTCCCAGCATAGCTCTCCAGACATAAGTATGCATGAATCCACCTGGTTATCCTGAGATACAAGGATATGTTTTTATCGACTAATAGACCTTTACTGTTTTTCAAGTGTTATAAAATTATTAATACATATATCTCCTCTGTCATCTATATCCACACATAGTAATCCTTAATTATTCCACTGCATAAGCATGATTCTATACTAAATTTCTATACTAAAATGAATATATTTTTACGAATTAACATTTGTCGTCTACTATCCATTTTGGGTTTTGGGATTCCAACATTAAAATTCTCTCTTTCTTTGACCAATGAAACCAAACACAAAAAAATCGCCTTGCGTTCTCCAAACGCATCTGTTATCATTTTTTCGCTTTACCGGGTTAAAAACCCGACTGCTCCCCTTTAAACATTCGCAAAATTCATTAAAATACTTTTATACAATTGATAAACTTTATTTCGCGAAATAAACAATTCAAATTTTAAAATTAAATTTTTAATTTAACAAAAAACTATTTTCTTCTCCGATTTCGATTGATTACCCAATCAAATAATAAATATTTAAACAAAATACCGCAACCTGAACTAATAAATACAAAAATAATTACGTTGAGGTTATTTAAATTAATTAATTTGTAATGAACTTTTTTATTAATGATTTGATCTACATTACATAAAATAATAAAAAAATAATAATAATGCACCAACTCCATACAACCTTACAAGATCCAAAAATATAAAAACTCGAGAACTTCTCAAAAATTGATAACATTAAGTCAACAACAAGATAGTTTGTTTAAATTATCATAAAACATTGATAATTTGAGCAATAGTGAGATATTTTACTGAATTAATGATACATTTCCTTATCGTAGTTATCTTTTGATTCAACGATTTCTGTTTTCATTGAAAATTTGCATCACTTTTCAATTCAAAGTTAATTACACCGTCCTCGTTAAATTATCAGACAACCCTTTTTTAGAGTATTGGCATTGAATAATTATTTTTTAAGAAGCAACAGAATGTAGAACAATGATTTAAAAAATTATTTTCATGAATTCTGAATGAATCGTTTCGCCGTAAGGCAGGCATCGTTTCCAACTTGCATCAATGTTCCACTGCCATCTGTAAACCATTCATTCATTTGTTGCATAACATGGTCCCTCAACACATGGAAATATTTCTCCTGGTTCATAATCCATTCACAAATGTGAAAACACCCTGCACCCAACGAACTCACTACTCTTCACACCATTACCTTTGAGGAAATTTCACTCTCTGAATAAGTGGTGTATGGGAAACAGGAGTCACCTAACTTTTCTTTTCATGTCCAACACCAAATTCAAAACAGGATTCGTCACTGAACGCTATTTTGTTCCAATCAGTATCTTACCACTTTAACAATCGCTACTTCCTCATGACTAATGTTAACAGGGGCACGGGACGGGGTTTTATTGATTTACAACCTGCTTCTTTAACTCTTCTTAAATTGTTGTCTTACTAACATTGGTTCCTGATGCTAGCAAATGTTGACGTAAGCTTGAAACCATGGATAATGGGTTCCATCTGATTTCATGAGGTAAGCTTCTGACATCAGTGGCTTGTGTTTAGGGCCACATTTTTCAATTCTCGGTGATGTCATACAATCCACATTTTGTAATTTCGCTATTCTACTGACACTAGCAATTGAAACATCACATTTATCGGTAATTTGTCTCACTAAATATGTTTGTTCATCGACAAGTGTTCTGATCTGAACAATTTTAGTTGGCCGTGAATCACACTTTTGCCATGTCTAAAGTAAACAAAATGTCAATTGAATAATGAAAAAACTGAATTATTCAAGTAAATAATTCACAAATAGCTAAATATAACATTAATTAGTTTTTTATGAATTAATGTGCAAGTACAACTATATTGGGTTACTGTTTCTATTAATATATTACTCACTATATATATAATTGTATACAACAGAAGTGCAACTTTACTGCCATTTATTTTTGAAATATTATTTTCTGTTAGAGTGGTACATTGATCTTTATGTTTTGATCATTTAACATTCAATCAAAAATATCATTTTGCTAATCCTGAAAATAATGTTCATACCAAAAATGTTGAATTATAATAAGCGAAAGTCAAGATGATGAAAAACAATAAAATTAAAGGCATAACAATAATATATATATCAACTTATAATGATTATTTAATGAAGAGGAAACATATTTGGTAAAATGAATTTCAAAGTAATCATTCAATGGTCAATTTTATATTTGTAAAAAATAATGACAATATTTTAAAAATTATAAGAACACTATTTTATTTTCATAAGATCTCGTGATCTCAAAATCAATGTTCAACCAACACTCTCAACCAATTTGTTAATAATATTTTATTAATTTTACATAATCCTCCCTTCGTATAAAGGTATTAAGCCTGAGGCTTTTTACGAGGATCTGAGACGCTTATGGCTTCAAAAAGAACTCCCCCATGCTGGCATTCACATACCTAAGCTCCACCGGCGAACCGGCTTCACAGCACCCATCACCAAGATTGGAAACCTTGGATCATTGCGTTGAAATCGACCATGCGACTGCAGAGTGACTACTTCTACAGCCATGACACTCAGTTTTGCAGTTGGGCCTTCAAGAAACTAGTTTCCTAGCCCAGTAACGATACATTGGCTGCCAACCGTTCAAAAAGCAAATGGCACAGCTCAGGACGCTTTCGTCTAAAGAAAGAGAGCTCTAGTTTCCCAGGGATACCACGAAGAGGTACGTCCAAACTGGTCTAGCACTCAGTGATCCCTGTTTAATTTTACATAAAATATTTCACAGTCATCCACGTCATAAATATAAGCAGTAAAAAAACTCATAATTAGTGATCTTAAGATGAAATTAAAACCGTCGAAGTATATTATCATTAAATATTTTTTTGAAATTACGTTCGTATTGTTTCATAAGAATATTTATTTCTAAATTTCTATGGTCATTTTATTTAATGGAACATTTTCGAGTTACATTTTTTTTCAAGCTTTCTCTTAAGCTATTTCGAAACAATCCATATCAAGATGTCTCTTGTGCCCAAAACATAAATTAGTATGGGGAGCGGGAATAAAAGATGGATTAACAAAACATTGGCCGATATTGGAGAAAAAATATTAAAAGAATAGTAATTAAAATAAATAATTCAGTAAAATAAATTATTAAATCTTTTCAAAAAATTAAGAAAAAATTTAAAAGGAAAAATATTAAATAATTAAAATAAAATTAAAAAATTGAAAGCATTAAAAAGAAAATTAATTGACTAACATAAATAAATAACCGAAACTTTTGGTAAACAAAATTAATAAATCAAATTAAATTTTCCAGAGGAAAGATTCAAGTAATTAAAATCAATAAACAGACTTTGTGTGAATGAGTGGGCGTGTCTTTCACATTGGAATTATGTAATGCAGGGGTGCTCAAACTTAAACCATTTGCGATCGACTATAAAAATATTATGCGGCAAGTGATCGATTGGTACAAATTTTGTTTTTGCTCCGTGCAAAAGCACTTCCTGGCCTTTGAAATGAACCTCTCGCCTTGCCTTGACTGGTGATATTATAGAGTTACTCCCCTGAATCATCAACTGTTTGAACACTCCTGGATTAGAATATAGTCATTGAATAAAAATTAAATACAAATTTTATAAAAGGTTATACGGATTTATTAATCGTACAGATACAACTAGTGCTATAATGATGTTGAAGAAAATAATAGTAAAAAAATATCCAGAATACTTTTGATAAATGCGTATTCCATCGACTTAAAAACTGGTTGCGACCGACCGTTTGAGCATCCCTAGTGTAATGTATGAAATATGTTTGATTGTGGTTAGTAATTCTGTCATTGATATGAGTGTTTTAATTGTGATTGTGATCATGTATGCGTTTTTATTAAAAAATTAATTCATGTAAAAGAAATGCAAAAAGTTACAATTTAAAAATGTTGTAAAAAAATCAAATTTGTAAAATAAAGTAAAAGACTGTATCTAAAAAAATTTAGAAAAATAATTTGTTTCAATAACAATTTATGAATTTTCCTGTTTTGAATCAGACGAATTATTTTTTATTGACTTATATGACAATTCGTTTCATAATAAAAAATAAAAAAACTAGGTAATTCCACTAACGATTGTATGAGTTTTCGTGCAAGAAATCATACATCTGTTCAATAAGGTCGAGAGAACACCCGTAAAAGAGAAACTGAAATTTTGGAACGATGTACTAAATTGAAAAACAAAATCATAATTTAAAGACAAAATTAGAATAAAAAATGATAATTTAACATTTTGAAAGACATACTACAAATTAGAAAAAGTTAAAAAAGCAATTGTAAAAGATTCTGAGAAAAAATGATAACAAGAACACGGCCAGGGAATCTAGAAACCCGGATTCTTTTATTTAACATGCTTTAAATACCAAAGCAAATTTAGAAAAAAATTGAAGCTGTGAGGATTGGAATAACTCTTAGATTTTCGAATTAAAAAAAAGAATCGCAACGATAAAATATTTAAAATTAAATTAAAATTAAGATTATTAAAATAGATTTTAAAATCATATAGTAAAATAATTTACAAGATAATAGAAATTATAGTTAGTATAACATTTAAAATTAATTATAATATAAATGGTTGAATTTTAATTTTTTAATTATAAAGGAAAAAGTTACGGTTAAATAAAATTATGAAGATTATAAATGTAGAAGAAGATTATTATGTAGATGAAGATTATTATGTAGATTATAAATTATAAATTTTCAATTGTGAATTATAAATTATAAATTATAACTTACGAATTATAAATTGTAAAATATGAGTTGTAAATTGTAAATTATAAAGTATGAATTATAAATTATGAAAGAAATAATAAGAAACAGAACGAAATTAAAAGACGAATATAAACAATGATTTAAAATTGTAAATTAAGAATTAATTTAGAAATAAAAAAATTAACCAAACAAAATTAAAATTTTAATTTTAAAAATAATGATTTAAAATCATAAAAATGATAATACACAAATATTGATATTATATTTTCATTATATTTTTTTTAAAATCTGGTTCGTATAATAATAAGAAAAATTTTTCCTCAAAATTTGTTAAAGAAAATTGTAATTTTTAAAAAACAAAAAATTTTCGTCAAAATATATTGTTATTAATTTGGACGGATCAACCGTCATCATCAGACTGAATTAACAATGATATACTCGCGTTTATATATCAAAGCAATGTTTATGTAATCATTATGTCATTTAAATCATGAAAATACTTTCAATAAAGTTGAAGAGGATGGCGTTTGGACATTGATTTTAGGATCAAAAGATTTGATCAACAATGCTTTACACATTACCCTCTCACAGTAATTAACAAATTGTGAACACAAAATCTTAAAATTACTTACATCAACTTTACTATTCAAACAGTTCTTCTTATGTTGAGCAATACTGCTATCACTTTCCCTGCGATTATGTTCCTGAATCCGTTTACAGAGATGACGACAAGTCTCTCCGATGTAAAGTGTCCAAGATCTATAGATCAAACCTTTTATCATATTTCTTTTATATTTAAGTTCACAAAAACTGTTAGGGGTTGTATCAGTTTTCTTTTTATAGATCCCAATTTCCAAATGGTTGTTTTTCGCTCTTTCTATCAAAAGATCTAAGAATGGTAAAACATTATTGTTTTCTTATTTTACCGTGAATTTTATATTTGAATGTAGGGAATTCATATAAGTTAAGAAAGACTCAACTTGTTCTTTATTATCAAACAATAGAAAATATCATCTACATAACGTTTATAAATTTTAGGTTTAATACTATCATATAGACTTATTTTCTCTTCAGTCTTTGAAAGAAATATCGAAGCTAAAGCTGGAGCTAATGGAGAACCCATAGCTACCCATCAACCTGTTGATACCAATCATTATTAAATAAAAATCGTAAATTCGATGTTGAAAAGTATAAGAATTCCCAAAAAGCAATCTCATCAACTAAATGGTGTTCATTAACATTATTTCTGCATAATTTTTACCATTCTTAGATCTTTTGATAGAAAGAGCGAAAAATAACCATTTTGAAACAGGAATCTATAGAAAGAAAACTTAAAAAATCTCAAAAGAGGCTAAAATATTTACTCTTTTCCTATTTTAAATATCAGTTTTATATCTATAATCTATTACTGATTATTTTTGTTTGTTAATAATTCTAAAATATTTTTGTATATATTTATTATATTTTTATGAATGAATTTTTATTATTAAGTCAATTCGCGAGGCTTTCTTTCTTCTCAGCGATTCATCAAATGAACATAGAAATATAAACAAAGAAAAGTTAAAGAATATTATGATTGCTTTAGGAGATAAAAATATCACTGATACGGAAGTTGAAGAAATGATGACATATGCCATTCAGAGATCCGGAGGAGACTTGGATTTTACTCGGTTTTCGAATATTTTTCTAACATTAAATCGAAAATAAAAAGAGATGTCAACTAAATTGATTAAGAGTTTTTATTTTTTGTGTAGCCTTTTGTTTTTTATTCTGAAAATTCCTGAGTTATGATTGTGAGAAATATTTTGAATGCTGTTTATTGTATGTTGTTTTAGGATTGTGTTTCTTCCACCCAGATGGAAGATTGATATTTTAAATATTTTAAAACGTCAAATTTAAATAACTAACTTTAAAACTAAATTAATATATCATAAATAATATATTTCGACGGATCTACCGTCATCTTCAAGTCACTAATTAATAATCAATTCACCTGAATATAAATTAAAAAATGATGATTATGTAATCGGTTGCATGAAATCATGCTAATCAAAAATTCTTGGTGTGTGGATGTTTTTGTGTAGTTTTTGTATGTTTAAATGTTGTATGTTGATTTGGGATTGTGCCTCTCCTAACCAGATGGATTGTCAATATTTAATTTTTATAATCTGAAACTA
>MQRK01252727.1:0-11813 GCA_001938485.1 Girardia tigrina | reverse complement strand
TTTAGATTTGCTTAAAATTTTTATATTTTGGGGGGTTAAAAGTGCTTTAGATGGAGGATTTGATGAATTTTGATGATATTAGATATATTTTAAGTTTCCTAGAGTAGTAGATAAACTAGGTGGTTGAGATTCAAGAAAAACCACAAGTGAATGAGTGAATGTGGGCCTTTGAAGGAGGTTAAGGAGCGAGCGACGAAAACCGACCGAAAAAGTACCCACAACGAACGAAATGAGCGGTTTTTTGGCTGCCGAAGGACGAGCAAAGCGACGTTCATATGGTTGCCGCATCCGTGAGGTCTACACTGTCCGGAATGCCACATTTGCCCGGAAGATGTTTTGGGGAATCATATCTGCGAAAGGCCCGGACTGCCTCGTCCCCGTTCAAGGCACTCTGAATGCTGAAAGGTATGTCAACCTTCTGCAGCAATATCTCCTACCGCAGGCTGCCACGTGGTTTCCCAACAGCTCCTGAGAGTTTCAACAAGATAACGCGCCCTGCCACAAGGCAGAGCTAATCATGGCCTTATTCCATCAGCAAGACATCCAGCTCCTTGATAGGGCGCCCTACTCACCGGATGTTAGCCCTATTGAGAATGTATGGGACATGCTGAAGCGGAAAGTTTACAAGGTGGGCAGCGCCTCCACAGTTGAAGAAGTGATTGCGCAAGCTCAACACCTTTGGCGCAATGACAGTGACATTCATAACCTGTGCGTGTCTCTGCTCAAATATGCCTGAAAGAGTCCATAAACTGTTAAACAGTCGTGGGAGTCCCTTTTTCCTATAAAATAAACACCTGGTTGCTTGGATTTCATTTGTGATATGTTTTTGTTATGGGGAAAAATGTAATTTTAGGTTTATCCCAGCTAATTTTATCGGTACTGTACTTACAGAACAATTATTTGCCTATAAAAAGAAATTAATATCTAATTAATTGTTAGTTGGAACACGTTAGTTCTTTATCTTTATTAAGTACTAACACTATCATTACTTTTCTTCAAGATAATTATTTGTTATATTTTGTCTATTGTAGTATTGGTATTATATAATTATTAAATTTTATCTTATAATATCGTTATTTATCCATTATTTTGTTATACACAAATAATATACCCCTATAAAAAAGGAATAATCACATATGAAAAATTAGTTGTATTAGAACCTTTCTACATTATTTGATTATTCGCACTTGGAAAATAGATAGTGTTCGACAGCGGCCGCTTCTATTAAAAAATGTTTTTAAAAAATAGCCGAATTCATGAAATCTGCAAGTCGGTTGAATAATTCGTTAATTCGGCAATTACACAAATTCGGGCTAACAGATATAAAGCAAAATTATGACAATGATTTTGGAAAAAACATTTAGTTAAATATCTATAAAATATTATTATAAAATACTATTAGAAATATAATGTAAATAAACTTAAATTCAATTCGTTAAATGGACTTACCTAAAAAAATCTTTAATAAGATTTATTATTAATATGATATGTATAATAATTAAATTAGCTTTTCAATAAAATTTATGAAAGGAATTGTTCAATAGGAAATTGATCTATATACAATTGCGAAAGACAAGATAGATTCCACGTAAGGACATGATCAATATTGATAGCTCAAATGCAGAGTATTCTTTCGATCCTGTGCATTTGCCGACAGACTCTAGGAACTCGACAAAATTGACCGAAAAACGTAAAAGTTGTTAAATAGTTAAATGAACAGTGATTTTAAATAATGACGATTTCGATGATTTCTACAAAAAAATTGTAAATTTTTTTTAGAAAAGACTAATAAAATAGTTATTTTTTGATAAATGATTATTTTATCACTTATTTACTAATTATATTGCTAAAAATCTAATTTTCGTGTGTGATTGGAGAAGAGAGGGCCAATTTTGTCGAAGTTTGCAGATGCGGCATGTACCGACAATAATTGTTTCGCATAACATTAAAATATATTCTAAATCTGTTTCTGTTTGAAGTACTTTTCGAATTAATGAAATATAGAGAAAGGAGTTGTAGTGAACAAAAATTAAATATTAATATTTATAAATATATTTATAAACTAAAATTCTATATCATTATTTAAAAAAACAATTACAAAAAAACCACGAGTCGTGGAAAACAATTTGTTTGAATAATCTGAAATCGGTTAATAAACAATTCGACTCGTCTTTTATTTTGATCTTCGAAATTGAACTCCGGAATTATCCGTTGAGTTTCCACCCTTATAATAATGGCAACCGAAATAAACATATCAAGGACGCACTGATACAGATCCGCACGGTTCAGCACGACAAGTCGAGATCACTGTCACTCGAGCCATTCCTACCGAATTTTGGCGCTCTAACCACTCCGATGGGTTAAATACGGACGCCGCATCTCTGCACTCAATGGCCGCGTTGAACTAATCAATGGCACCGATCGGCGCCCGAATCGACCGTCGTTTTGACTATATCGGTGATTCGTCGAGCGTCGTCCACTTCGATCAACAGAGGCAGTGGCCACCTCTAAAAAGACCGAGCCCATGGTGACATGCGACCGTTAAAGATCAAGTTAATAATTACCCGTGTCTCCTTTCCTCTATTATTTAGAGACGCGGGTACACTTCAGGAGTTTTAGTGTTTTCAAGTATGTTAGAATGTTTAAAAATCATTTTGAAGTTTTAAAGTATAAAA
The DNA here is from genome assembly GCA_001938485.1 of Girardia tigrina. Lineage (NCBI taxonomy): Eukaryota > Metazoa > Platyhelminthes > Tricladida > Dugesiidae > Girardia > Girardia tigrina. Next base: position 9,138 of record MQRK01252727.1, on the reverse strand, counting down.
ATTAGGTTTAAAGTCAAATATAATTAAAGTGTGTATAAATTTTTTATTGTCTACATGATTTGTGATTTTTATTTCTTTTTATGGATCTTTTAGTTATTGTGATGGGTAAATATTTATATTTTTATTTGTGACTCATTTTTTTATCTTGTCAAGTGATCGGTGACGTGTTTTTGTTTTATTTCTTTTATTCGTTTTTTTTACGTCAGACAATTTATACAAGGTTAATTTAATGAAAGACTGAAAGAAATGAAAATCTTTATAAGAACATAATAATAAAAAAAAGAAAGATAAAGAAATTATATTTTAAAATCGGATTGTGATCTAAAAGAAAGATTATTTAAAAAAAGAAAGAAAATGAAATTTATATTTTTAATTCGGAATATGATTTAGCAAAATCATATTATTGATCAAAAATTAAAAATTCAAATTCAAATAAAAAAAATCAATAGAAATACTTGCCGACGAAAATATAAATTCAAGAATTCCTGACGATAAAAAGTCCTGCCGACTAAAAATTACTTGACGACGAAAATATAAATTCAAGAATTTATGACGATAAAAAAAGAAAATTATACGAACAAATCGTCGAAAGAAGTCATTTATTTTTTTTTCGAGGGTTATTAAAAAAGAAAATTATACGAACGAATTGTCGAAAGAAATCATTGATCCATTTTCGAGAGTCAAAAAAAGAAAATCTTACGAACGGTACTATTTATCCGAAATATTCTGTTGTTTGTGATTCGATACAAAACCGTCTTGTTACGTGACAAGTAATTATTTATTTGACGTTATATAAATTACCGATCCTGTCAATTAAAGTTCACGATTAAAGTTATTCTGGTTATTATTTACGTTATTTTTTTTACGACAAAAATCATCTAAAATTCTTTTTTTGGTCAGTGTGGTTTGCTTGCCATTCGATCATATTTTTAAGAGTAAAAATAACGATTCTATTATTTACCCACGGTTTAATAGCAGAGTCGTTATTTTTACAAAGTGAAATAGAATGTTTTATAGTGTAAAATACAACGCTATAATATATGCTAACATGGTTTTTTAAAAGAAGCTTTTAAGTCAGTGGTTTCCAAACTTTTTGTACCAGCACCCCCCTTTAAAGAACAAATTGTTGATTCATTTTTGTGACACCTATTCGATTTTTTTGGTTTGTATTCGAAAATGATATTTTGGAAACAGCTGCATGCCTCCTTGCAAAAAAAGCCCCACAGGTTGGAAACCACTGTTTAAAGTATAATAAGATATTTAAGTGCGAATTGAAGGTTTGAAAGTATAACTTGCAGTATGTAAATGTTATTTAGAAGTTTTAAAGCATAAATAGAAGATTTTATATTATAATTACTGTTGGGAGCGTTGTTGAGTTCATATAATTTTTGAATTTACAATCTTATCAAATTAGTAAGTAAACAATTACATTCCATAAAATATTGTTATAGATATGTTGAAATAAAATTTTCAGAAATTTAATGTGAAAATTAATTTTTGTAAAAAATAAAATAAATTCTACGGTAGGTTTATTAAAAGATTTATGCAAAGATTTATTATAAAGTAAAAAAGTTAATTTCAAATTTGATGAAAATATTTAAGTGAAATAAAATGAAAAGTAATATAAAGTTTCATATTTTATTCGCGAAATGAAAATAAACTAAACTATTTTTTGTAACTTTCTTTTACACGATTAAATCGAAGAAAATTAAAAATGTAATTATAATTTTGTTTTTTTGAAATTTTAATTGGAATCAAAATATAATTGTAAAACAATTAAATCGACTCAAATGAAAATGCGATTTTAATTTTATTTTGGAAAACGTTATTATTAATGGAAATATAATTTTATTTTTATGTAAAAAAGGGTAATTTAAAAATTGTTAAATTAAACGAAATTGCGATTTAAAATTCTATTTTCAAATATTATTTTATTAAATCCAAAGTAATTTTTAAAACTATTATGAAAACGGAATGAAAAATGCTATTGTATAGAATTGGGGAATTTAATTGAGAAACATGTAAATTTAAATGTACAATAAAATTGAAATTTAATAAAAGACGCAACAAAATATTTGTGACAAAATTTTAATTCACTTTATAATTTTTATTAAAAAAAATATAGAATTTTAATTTGTAAAAAATACAATAACCATATTTATATCAATTCTTATTTATAATGGTTTGTGTGAAAAGAAAGTGCAAAAGTTCCTCGGAAATATTTGTTTAAAGAAACTCAAATTGTGGAAGAAATAAAGTTTTGTGTTCATGACAACGTCTTTTGATCAAGAACCCAATAATTACAATGTTATCATATATGCTAACATGATTTTTCAAAAGGTTTTTCTTTGAGAATGGTCGAAAATTTTTTTAATATTTTTTTTTGTTTAAGATGATTTTTTGTTGAAATTATAAAAAATTTTAGAGGCGGCCACTGTCGAAGTTTAACCATAAAATTAAATGTTTAAAAATTTATTTTATATATTTTTAATTATGCTTAATATAGTTTACATATTTAAAATTTTTTAACTTAAAATTGAATAATTTTTTGGGAATTGTTTTTTTCTTTTTTTTAATTATTTTCAGTTAAAGTTTTTAGGCAAAAATAAGAAAAAATAAAAAATAGTTATAAACAATGAGACAAAACAAATTTTATTTAAAAAATACACAAAATAAGTCAGAGAAGTTAGTGATTATGTAAAAAATATAGATATTTATGTATAGGTTTAGATTATTTAATATTTAAATAAATTTTTTACATTTGCTTGGGCCCATACGAAACTAACCCCCTTTAAAGACTTTCCTTGACCAATATAACATACAGTTCTACCATTTTTATAATTCTACGACTCGAGAATGTTTTCGAGAATTTCTCAATCAATAAAAAGTTTTTTATAATACACAATTATTTATTAAACTATAACAAAATAAGACTCACCGATTCACCTGTCACTCCATGTTGTCAACACTTTCAATTATAATTTGCCGCATTTTGATTCATTTAAACAAATCGCTAGTGGTAATTATTTAAAATGAAATATCGTTTTAAAAACTTTTCGAAAGACTTATTTCGTTTCTTTATTTTTGTAATTGTGAAAAATTTCTCAAAAGATTTTTTACCAACTTCTTTCGTTGTCGATAGAGATGAAATCTTCCCCAAAACTTTTATCAATTACATTCAAAAAGATTAATTTCTTATTTATCAATGAAAAATTTTTTTGTTTCTTTTGCAACATAATTTTATTATAAATTAAAATGAAAAAAATAATTTAAATTTGTGTTTTTTCTATTTGATATTCGTTTATAAATTTTAGGTTTTTTTATAATGAATAATTTGAATTTTTGTTAATTGTAGTTTAATTAGTTATCTTTGTAATATGTAGAATTACTAAAAAAAATTATTGGTATGCAAGACCGAAATTGGTGATTGCAGGAGCAGAAAATGGGCTCTAAAGACAAGACCATCCTAAAAAGCAAAAGATAACTATTAAGAACATTAATTGATTTTTCATTACATTTATTTGCATTACAATTTGAATCGCCACTAGAACAATTCTCCGTAAAGCTTGCGTAGCTCGTCATCGTTCTTGATTGATAATTTTTAAATACTATTCTTTAACGTCTTATTATTCGAACAAATTTAAATTACAATTTGATTATTACAAAAATATTCTACACTTTAAATTAAAAATAAATTTTATTTATTTTAAGAAAATTATTATTAAAATATTATTTATTAAATATTAATTTAATCTTTAAAATTGGTTGTTTAAATTTTAATAATTGATTAAATAATCCGACGTTTTAAAATATTTAAAATATCAATCTTCCATCTGGGTGGGAGAAACACAATCCTAGAACAACATACCAAACAACATACAATAAACACCATTCAAAAATATTCCTCACATCCCCTCGATTTAAATAGCTTTAGCCATTCTACATTCCTTATCAAAGTTTTACCATCTAACTCCCGTTCATAACTTCTTTCATGTCTAAGGTTCTTTATTGTAGCTGGACCCATATATCGATCTTCTACTTTTGTTATGTTTTCTCTCTTTATCAACACTTTATCTCCAACTTGAAAAGTTCGATTTGTCTTTTCTATATTTTGCTCTTTTCTTTCATGACCTTTTCTTCCTTGGTATTTTTCCATCAATGTCTTAACTTCCTGCTTAATATTATTTCCGTTGGTGAGACGCCAATGGTAGCTTGAATTGTGCTATTTAACATAAATTTTACCTATGGCAAAATTTCCGCCCAGTCTTTGTGAGTTTCATTCTTCATTCTTATATTTATGGCATTTCTAATTGTTCTGAATTGTCTCCACGATCCCGTTGGTATTACGGTGGTAGGGACTGGAATATACTATTTCAGCTTTAAATTTATTCATTGTGTCTTTAAAAAGTGCTTATTCGAATGTTTTTCCTCTATCGACATGGATTTCTTTTGGTGGTTCAAATTTCCAAATCCATTTGTCTAGTAGTACTTTTCTTACGGTTTTCTCGTCTTGATGGGCAACGGCATTTAAACTTATGTCTCTGTTAAATTGATCGATTATCGTTAGTTTGTAGTGATATCCATTAATATGTCTTTTAAACGGTCCGCAGAAATCCATGTTTGGTAGGGTTTATCCGTGAATTGTTTCATGAACTTCTCTTTTGTTTTCGTTGTAAGAGTCTTTCTCTTTTGACAATTTACACAGCTTTATACAATTTATTTTCTCTCTTTTCCCATATCATTCATATCAAAGTCATCCTTTAAATAATTGTAAACTTTCTTGCTAAAAGCGTGACATAGCATCTCATGTATCTCATCCACAAATTCAGTTCTTTTGGTTTTCGGGATCCAGTATTTGTTATCCAGTGTCGTCACGATATCATCTTTCACTTTTTTTTGTTTTTCACAGTTCTAAGATGTTCTCTAATTTGGTTGATCTCATCATTATCTTTCTGCCGTCTGAATTTTTTTGATTCATCGTCAAGGGTAAGATTCTTGTTTTAATTTTTCCTTTCTTAGCTTCTTCGTGTATCGTCTGACATTGTATACACATTTCGCAGGAATTTCTCGACATTGCATCGGCGTTAGAGTGTTTTTCGCCTTTCGGTATTCCATTTTCATATCCAACCCACTAAGAAAATTTATCCAAGTTTGAAACTGTGGGGTTATTGAATTCTTTGTCGTCAACATAAATGTGATGGCTTTGTGATCTGTTCTTAATAAATTTTTTTGCCGTAAAGATAGTGTTTAAAGCGCTGCGTAAAATAGGAGATTGCCAGCAGTTCCTTTCTCGTAATACAGTATCCCAATTCATGCTTGTTCATTTTGTGGGATCTATATGCAATCACTCTTTGTCTTCTATATATATCTTTCTGTGATAGCATTGCTCCAATGGTATCAAAACTGGCGTCCCAATCCAAATTGAACTCCTTTTTATCTTTCACAAATTTTTAAAATATTAAAATATCGTCCAAATATACAACTGCCTCTTTCTCACCCTCTGACGGCCATTTCTCGCACTCTGAACTCGTGAAACGACAACCTCCAATCATAAATTGTGGCCTTAATGATGGCCGTTTTCCTTTCTCTTCTTGTGGCATTGCTCGCAAGATATGTATTATTTTCCGCCGCATTAAACAGCATTTTCATTTTATCTTTGATGGCAAAATCTACCCCTGCGTCGGGAAATACCGGAGGCAATTTGACAGATTTCGTTTTCCAAATGGAACTAAATCTTCATTTTGAAATGTCACAATCATACAATCGATCGCCCCGTTGTATGTGTAAGAATTTTCCATCAATAGAGTTTTGTGGAGAAACAAAAGTTTTGTGGAGAATTGTCCTGGTTGCAATTCAAATTGTGATTGAAAATCCAATTAGTTTTTAAATATAAAATGATATCGATTTTTATGCATATAAGTAATTCAGTGATTTTGGAAGCTGTGTTTCCTTATTTCTAAGCACTACAGTATGGTGTAAGTACAGAGAAAAGTAAATTTTTCAGATGTCGTAATTGAATTAGCCCTGCTGAAGTTTTCGTTTAGTTTCAAAAAACGTTGGTAACAAATTGAACAAAACAATATACATCTTATCTTTGATTGTGGAAAATCCAAGTATTGAAAATATACTCCGGGATTAGACAACCTACACTGAATGTTATATCATCAAGTATGAGCTCGCAAGCCAAATTTCAGCTGCTATGGAATTTCGGCCTTAAAAATTCGATCTCAAGATTTGAAAAAAAGGTGTTAATGACCAACGGAGAGCAAACGTATAAAGCGTTGTAATAAATTAATTATTTGTCCAGAAAAGATTATATACTTAAAAATTAAATTTACATTATTAAAATGAATATCCTCTTCGGCAGCGATATCTGCGTTATGAATAATTTTTAATTTCTTAATTGCCTAAAAATGGCCATAGCTGTAATATTTTTATTTCTATTTTAGAATTTCATGCTCAATTTAAAAATTGTTTTTAATTTATTAATTTAGTTTTCAGTGACATTTGAAATAAAATTTTTAATTTAATTTAGTAAAAAAAATATGAGATTGCTTTAATTAATAAATTTAATGCAATAATAATCAAGTTTGATGTACACCAAGTTAAGGGGCCTTGGTTATAAATATCCATTCGATATTTACGAGAGATCCAATCTATCCACGGAAATACGGAAAAATAATGGAAATTGACTTTTTGAAAAAATATGGAGCTGAAAATAATGTTTTTTTGTTGACAACTTGCTCTAATTTCTTTTAAACAAGAAGATTTTTTGAAGTTGGAAACAGACTATTGCTTAAGAAGGAAAATGTCTCAAAAGAAGATTGCCGTTACATGGGTCCCCCGAGCTTCAAACTAAAGTCATTTAAAACGAGGGGGATATGAGGAATATTTTGAATATTTAATGTTTTGTTTTTGAATGTTGTGTGTTGATTTGGAAATGCGTCTCTCCTACCCACATGGATAATATTTTAATTCTTATTATCTGAAAATATGTAATGTTTAAATTTATTTCTAATTTAAAATAATTGTAAAATTTTAAATAAGTTTATTAATTTTATTTACAATTTTTAAATAAATAAATTAAATTAATATTTTTAAAATAATTAATAATCATTGTATTTTTTAACCAATACAATTTGGAATAAATACTTTAACAATTTATGTAAATCTCTATTTGCTCAGATAATAAGAATAAAGTCATTAATTAATTAAACAGATGCAATCGTACGAAAGTTTTGACAAAGATTGTCCTGAGGACAAAAAACTTGTAATATTAATAAAATATTAAAAATCATATTGGTGTTCTTAATAATCATGATAACTTATTTGAATATATTTATGGATTATTTATGCATATTGTATAATCAATTCCGCTTGCGGTAGTCTTAGTTACTGAAACATCTTCGAATTTCGTAATATTTTCTTTAATATCTTATTAAGGCGTTAATACCTTATTAGATGTGTGATAGGTTCTTTATAAAACCGTTTAACCTAATCATTTATTGTTAAGCTATTAATCCTTATAATTTTTAGTAGATTTGTCGTTCGCCGTCTCTTACAGTCGGTATTATCAATGATTGAATTAATATTCAGCAGTTCATCAAGTTTCCTCCCAATCAATCGGCCGAAAGTTAGTCCGTTATGTTCTTCGATACTTTCTAACATAGCCCCAGGAAAGCTGCGCTGATCAATCGGGTCAAATGCCTGATATGGATCTAATGAATAAGTAGACGCTCGAAACCATACACTGCTTGCAGCTGCATGATGATGAGACGTACCTCTGAAAAGCATTAGGAAGCTGTTGGATTGTTGAGTTTTTGGATCAATATATTCTGCTATTTCACCTTGTAAATAGACCAACCAGACCTCAACACTTTTAACACTGTTCTGATATACATATTATTATGGATACTGATGTAATGGGTGCGACACAACATACATTGGCGAGACTGATCAATATCATCTTTGTAAACAGATTCAAGAACAGAATCGAAAATAGGTAAAATAAATGTAACTGAACATAGTCAGTCAAGGTTGAGGCTATTGATCTTAGTGGAAACAGCTCTTTTATCTTATCATATTGATCTCAAAGTTGTGAAGACGAAGAATTATAATTTTTCAATGGTTAGGAAATGAAATTTTACTATAATAATGAAAACCAATTTTGACAATGTAACACCCAAACGTTCCGAAGAAAGCCTTTTGATGATCGACGGTTGGCTGTAATGCTTTCATCGTGCCCCTCAGGGACATCACCAAGTTCTCGAAGCCTGTTGCGACTGCAAAATAATTGTAATTTTTTAAACCTTACTGATCTAGTTAATAATTTTAATTCTCCTCAAATGAAATACGATATTTAAAAAAGTCCTTCTAACAAACCAAACAAATTGTCCGAGTTAGACCAGGATTTGTTGGCAAAAATTACATCTGATGGGCAAGCTTGCCAAATCCACATATAATAAATCAATTAAATATTTGAAAAATAATAAAATTATTTAATATTATTTTACTTCTTTTTCCTAAAGGAAAAGAGTTGAGTTGAAATTATCAGTTTTGTCAAAGCATTTGCCATTAACAATCTCTTCTTGTATTCCTAAATGAGGAATGTCGTGGCAGAACATTTCGCTTGATGAAGTGTCAGAATTATTAATTAAATGTCCACAAAAATACAAATCGAAAATGATTATTATTAATTATTTATATTGCATATTGCATTGTTGGATCGTAAATATAATTTTACTGTGAGAGATTAAAAACTCTTGAATTTATGTCCTGGGAGAGGTTTACAGCAAGTTAGTGGATATGGAAAATATTGGATTTATATTTTATATATTTTATGCAGAAATTTATTATGATAATTGTTTTTAATTGTACTAATATTGCTTTTGGCAGGACTTTTGTGGCATAAAAATATATTATTATCATTAACAAAATATAATTATACAGCACTAATTGTATAATAATGGAAGACGAATATAAACAAATTTATCCAATTTTATTTCTGTATATAAAACCCTAATTATTTCATGAATTATTTATGAAACATTCATAAATTAGGCTACAAAATAAAAGGTTGTAAGATCATTTAGCCAGGGTTTTTTAAGGTTTCCAGCTTGGGTGTAACCTAAGAAAATG